>PVIU01012869.1:0-58243 GCA_004026605.1 Ondatra zibethicus | reverse complement strand
GGTTTTTAAACATAAGGCAAAGAAAACCATCTTACAAACCACAATCCCAGAGAATTTAGACAACAATACGGACACTAAGAGAGACCTACATAGATATAATCTACATGAGAAGTAGAAAGTATAAAAAGACAAGATCTCCTGAATAAATTGGGAGCATGGGGACCTTGGGGGAGGGTTGAGGGAGGGAGGGGAGTGGCAGAGAGGGGAGCAGAGAGAAATAAAAAAAATTTAATTAATAAAAAAATAATAAAAAAATAAAAACATAAAAAAGAGAGAAAGAAAGAAAGAAAGAAAGAAAGAAAGAAAGAAAGAAAGAAAGAAAGAAAGAAAAAGGCAAGCTGACTGGGATGTTATGTGACAGCTGCCTCAGGCTCCTGCACCGTGCAGTCCTCACCTTGATAGACAGTACCCTCGAACTGTGAGCTGAAATAAACCCTACCTATCCTTGAACTGCTAAGCCAGGTATTTGTTATAGTCAAAGGACATAACCAACACACCAGCGTGTCTCTTGAACCAATACATGGAACTTACGTATCAATCTCACATATTCATGCTACCCCATGCCATCTTAGTTTCCTGCTTCTTCTCTCCCTTCATTATGGTTTCTATGTTTCCTTTGTGAAAAACCTCTAGGCATTATTTGTAAGCTACTGCAAATACTATTGGGAGCATGGTGAGATGCGTTAGACAAATTAATAAATCAGGTCATCAACATGCAGCCCTCTGCAGCAATGGCTCCCAAGCAGATGGTAAGAAGTGCCGAAGTCGAGGCAAGGGCTCTGAGAAACTTTTCCACTTTGGGGTCAACTCTCCACCAAAAACATTTTCTTCCGGCTCCAGTTGTCATGGAACATCTGGAAGCCTGTGTGAACTGCATGTTAAGTAAGCTTTTAAAGTAAACATAAAAACAGTCTCATAAATTCCAAGTCAGGAGTGACAGTCAATTCTGCATCTACTTGCAACTCAGTCCAGCAGACCCACACCCACACACCGAACTTTTTTTTCCTTCTATTTATTTCTTTAAAGATTTGTTTATTTACTATGTATATAGTGGTATGATGTGAGGTGTCCTTCTGTATATATGTGTTGCTTTTATTGGTTGATGAATAAAGCTGTTTTGGCCAATGGCTTAGCAGAGTAAAGCCAGGTGGAAAATCTGAACAGAGATATATACAGAGAGTAGGTGGAGTCAGGGAGATGCTATGTAGCTGCTGAAGGAGACAGAGGCCAGATCCTTACTAGCAGGCCACAGCCTCATGGTGATACATACATTTATAGAAATGGGTTAATTTAAGATGCAAGAGTTAGTTAATAAGAAGCCTGAACTAATAGGCCAAACAGTAATGTAATTAATATAGTTTTTGTGTTATTGTTCGGGTCTGGGTCAGGAAACAAACAAGCAGTCTCTGCTTATAGTGGTATACAGTGTTGTGCCTGCATGTATGCCTGCAGACAGAGAGGGCACCAGATCTCATTGTGTATGGTTGTGAGTCACCATGTGGCTGCTGGGAATTGAACTCAGGACCTCTAGGAGAGCAGCCAGTGTTCTTAATCTCTGAGCCATCTCTCCAGCCCCACTGAACTTCTTAAATGGTATTCCTTTTGGCAATTTATTAGGCTGCTCTTCAGACCTCATATACAGAAGTAACCAGAGACTGGAAGCCTGCAGTCTGATGCAACAGACAATGTACCTGGATCACAATTTCCATTGTTTAAAGATGGACATGAATTAAATATTCCTTACATGAAAATGTGGGGACCAAAAGGGGTCATGACTGCATGTTTTTCAGATTTGAGGATTTGTGCACATACATAGTGAGACACCAAATATAGTGATAGGATCCATGAACACCAAATTCATTAATGTGTCACTTACATTGTCTACATATGACCTGCAGAAAATATTTTCTGTAAGAAACAAGAGTCAACGCATAATTTTTACTAATGAAGTCCTTTAAGTTTGAATTTCAGATTTAGAGTTTTCTGATTATGGTTGGCATAAAGCTGTTGACAGTCTTGGATATTACAAATGGGATAAACAGTATGATTACAACCCCTGCTCAGTTTGACCTGCACAAACCACCCAAATGCAATCACAGAGTTTGTTACCCACCATGGGTATGCTTTCAAGGTGGACCTACTCTCCAGGCCAGAGCAGGGAACACTCGTGCTCTGGTCACTGGGCAGTCTGGGCCAGAGCTCTGGACTGGCAGGACACAAACTCTATGCAGATGGTGATCAGCACAGGGCTCTCTCACCTTCCTGGCATTAAATAAGCCATCTGAAGGATGCGTGGCTAGTGCATCTTGGTACAGCAAGCTTTGATCTTGCCTCAATATGTACAAAAAGAATGGTCTGCTGGTGACAAGGAGAAAACCCATATACAATGTCAAAGATGGTTTCAGCAGGTCACAAGCTTCTTAATGATGGGGACATACATGTTCTGAGACACATCTTCTTTTAGATGATTGAGTCAGTGTGAACATTGAGTGTGCACTGACCACATACTGAAGTTTGTCCTCTCCCCCTTGGATTCCTGGTGCAATCTGGATACAATAAACATAAAATGTACAAGGCAGCTGGCATGGAACATGGCGTGTTGCTTTATATTACAAGGTATAATATGTTATAAATTAATGATCAAGTCAAGTGTGTGGTACATGCCTGTAATCCCAAATATCTAGCAGACTGAGGCAGGTGATGTTAGCCTGGGTTAAGGGGTAAGACACTGTTTTAAAATAAAGACTCTAGGCCACAAAATAAAGACCCAAAGTTACAAAACAAAACAAAATAAAAAAAAAAAAACCCAAAAGAAGAGAACACCAGAGGTAGGAACACAAATACAGCAAGATGAACCCTCTGATATAATTGTTATAATACAGAACTAGCGATTGTCTTCTCCTTGTGGATATTTCTAAGTATCCCAGAAGAGAAGTGTGGAGTTTGAATGTAATTGGTCCCCATAAGCCTATAAGGAGTGGCACTATTAGGAGGTGTGGTGTTGTTGGAGTAGTTATGGCCTTGTTGGAGGAAGTGAGTCACTGTAGAGGTTGGCTTTGAGGTTTCCTATGATCAAGCTATTCCCAGTGATACAGTTCACTTCCTGTTGCCTGCTGATCAAGTGGTGGCGCACACCTTTAATCCCAGCACAGGCAGAGGCCAATGTATCTCTGTGAGTTCAAGGTCAGCCTGGTCTACAGAGCAAGTTCTAAGACAGCCAGAGCTACACACAGTGAAACCTTGTCTCAAAAAAATAAAAAAATAAAAAGATGTAGAACTCTCAGCTCTTTCTCCAGCACCATGTCTGCCTGTACACCAACCATGCTCCACTATGATGATAATGAACTAAATCTCTGAAACTGTAAGCTGCCTCAATTCAATCTTTTCCTTTGTAAGAGTTGCCATGGTCATGGTGTCTCTTCACAGCAACAGAAGCCCTCACTAAGACAAGAAGGGAAGATGGCTCCATTGAGAAAGGAAGGAAGAAAAGGAGGGCTGGATTGTCTCGGGGAGAAATTGTCTTGGCAGACAAGGTCTGATACCTGGTCCAGTTTTCTTGCTTGTCTACTGAGGGTGTAGATGGCCAGGGGCTTGAAGGCTCTCCTTACTCAGAGAGTGTGATTAGTCAATGCCTGAACTCATGCATCTCTCTCACACACACACACACACACACACACACACACACACACACACACACGATGCCAGGGTAACATGTGGTACATCGTCATCAGAACCATTATCCCATATGTATCAAAAATGTTGTTTAAATGAGCTTGGTACAGGAAAGCCAATGCTTCTGGTTAGATCTGAACCCTGAACACACAGAGAGAGCTGGCTAAGGAGGAAAACATCAGTGTAGAACTCGAGAGCCTGACTGTAACAGACGGCAATGCTGTTCATTCTTCTGGGAAAACAGGGAAACGCATCTCTGAATGAGATAATTTCAGAATCTATGTCCAGGGACACCCAACACTAAATCCACTTCCACATATAGGCTGAGTTTCACTTACCTGGAAATTATAGAAAGAAAGCTTGCCTTTTATTTTATTTTTTAATTTTCCAGACATATAATGAGCTATCTTGAGCATGAACTACGGGTCTGAACAGGAAACTCATTTGTGCTTCTTATACATGTAGCCTAAAGGTAATTTTGAACAATGCCTTCAGTATGCTGGATGCAACCACCCGGGAGCGCTGGTGTGGGAGCTTCCACTTGGGGGTGTGCAGAGAGGACCTCAAAAAGTTTCAGATTTTGGAATAGTCCCAATTTGGGGGACAGGTAGTTATATTGCTTCATGTTTAATCATTTAAGAATAATAGGTTTTTTACTTTTAATTGCAACACACTCTTAAGGAATCTAAAAACCTAAGAGGTAGCACTAACCAAAGGCTGAGGTGTGGAAGCTCTTGGTTTAATTCAAGATAACAAATGGTCCATTGATCTGACAGGCTTTGCTGAATACCCACATCTCTTTGAGGAAACCTGCAAAGGAAGGATGCTCTTTCTCCTGACAACCTCCAAGGGTGCGAGCATGATTAGCCCTACCTTTGGCTGAAGACAACATCAGTTATCCTGTATGGCGCTGCAAATTAGAAGTCCCAGTGAATCAGGCCTGCTTGTTTTCAAAATCCTGGAAGTTTAAAAGCACTACGTTTTCTTCAGTAGCAAAATGCCTGGTATATTTTGAATAATAATTTCTGAACCAATTACTTTGCCAACCACGACCCATCGAGATGGGTGGGGAACTGCTTCTGTCTACAGAGATCGTAGGATGTGCTTTGGCACAGACATTTCCAAAGTTTCTGCTATAAACTTTTCTCTTTTTCTCTGCCAAAGTTAATTTATAATCATATAAGTTCATCTTAACCTACATTTGTGAATGAACTTTCTGGTTATGAATAAAAACAAACAAAACAAAACAAAAAAAGACACATACTACCCGAGGGAGAGGCTGACATTTTTGTAATCTTTGTCAGCTCAGCGGGCCTGTTCAAGATGGAGTCTAAATATCACACTAATGATATCAATACAAGCAAGTTCAGAGGGCCTACCTAAAACATGCTTGAATTGTCAAAGAAATTGTGGTGAGTTTGTGTTTCTCCCAGCTCTAAATTAACATTGATTCAACAAAATCTTTGTGAGACCTATTTTTTAATCATGGGAGAATTCTGAGGTTCAATCCATGTGTGTAATCGAAAACCAAAATCAAATAAGTGTAATGAAATGGATGCTGCTATTCACTGCTGAACATTTCCCTTTGATGTAGCGCACACAAAGCCAGGTCTGCAGAGGGATCCCCTGAAGCAACATATACTCAGCAAGGGCCATACATGGATGGAGCTCAGTGAGACTGCCCCAAGTACTCAGAAGGCTGCCAGCACCTGGGGAACCCATCTTCTGTCTCTCCAGACATTACCTTGCACTCCAGAACTATCCAAACCCTGGCTGTCTTTCTACACCATCCCTGGCTGTGGTCAACACTAAGCTGAAACAACCGGATGAAAACTGGTGGGCTCACAAGGCAAGGGGTCCCTGTGAGCGTCCACCCAGACAACTGGCCCTGTGTGCCCTGTACAATTTCAGCAAACAAGGGCCACTGAAACCATGAGGAGACCAGTGCTCAACAACCCAAACAGAAGGAGTTTCCCTCAACAGGGTGCACACAGGTATGGACTTAAGCCTAAAACATCAATCAAAGACATCTCTTCCTTCCCCTCCTGAGAATGGTACAACGACTCCCATCAATGATGATGGGTTAGTTTTCTATTACTGCAACAAAATGCCATGGCCAGGGTATTATAGAAGGAAGGGGTTATTTGGGCTTATAGTTCTAATTAGAGTCCATTACCACCATGGTAAGGAAGCAGGCAGTCATGGCGGCTGGAGCAGAAGCTGCCGACTCCGATCTTAAACTACAAGCATGAAGCAGAGTGTGAACTCAAAACAAAGTGCATCTCTAAACTTTCGAAGCCTGCCTCCAATGACACACCTTCTCCATCAAGGTCACACTGCCTAAGTCTCCCCAAACAGTGCCACCAGCTGGGGACCAAATATTCAAATGCCCGTGACTATGGAGGGGGGAGAACGACATCTCACAAAAAGCCCGCAACAGATGATGGCAACAGCTTCTATTTGGTCACTGTGTAAAAGGAGACACAGAACTAAAGTCCTTAGAGTCTGCTATAGAGCCTACCTACTACTAAGTGAGTGGGTTTCTAAGTAACTGCCTGAGTTCACACTGCACACCAGAGTCTTTGTGTTATGAGCACGTTTTAAAATTGAATTGCAAGGTCTGGGTAGAGATGGGCCAGTCTTGCGTTTGGACTTGCAAACACAAAGACCAGAGTTCCACCTTCAGAACCCATGTAAGAAAGCTAAGGAGCTTATGATGTCAGCTGTCAGGAAGCAGAGCCCTGGAGTTCACTAGCAGCCAGCCATGCTAGCCTATTTGGTGACTCAGGCCAGTGACAGGCCTTGTCTCAAAACAAGGGAGATGGTATCTGAGGAACAATACCCCTGGCCTTTATAAACATGTGCACAGATGTGCACCTACACACACTCACTCATGAGTGTACACACACACGCACGCACGCACGCACGCACATAAAAATGGGGAGATATATGGCTTGGTAGCATGGGGAAACCATGGCCAGTGGTGTCTCCGGAAGACCCTGTCCTTCATTCTCACTCATCTCCGGTGAAAATGACTTGGAAGAACTCTCCGTAATCACTGCTTTCCTTGCTGCCATGACTGAATGCCTGACAAGAAGCCACTGAAAAGGAGGAAAGGCTCATCTTCGCTCAGCTCAAGGGTCACTGCCCATGGTGGATGGGACGAGGCATGGCTAGAGGGGGAGTACTCATTTGGGACTCCTCACATCTTGACTGGACAGGAGGCAGAGAGAGGACAGGGAGTGGGGCTGGGGTCCAAAACCTCAACCTTGCCTCTACTACCCACTTTCTCCAGTATGACTCCACCTCCTAAAGACTCAGTGACCATCAGATACAGCATGGCCAGCGGAGAATTAAGTGTACACAAACACATGAACCTTTGGGGATATTCCATCCACACCATTCCATCTACCTGCCAGGTTTGAACCTAGTCCTTCCCCAATGTCAAAAACAAAACAAAACCACAAAAAAAAAAAAAAAAAAACAAGCACCACCACCACCACCCGCCCGGACCAACCAACCAACCAAACGAACAAAAACCAAAGGTCAAGAATCACGGTGGCAGCACTAGCCCTGTTCACATGCACACCTGGAATGGTCACTGGAGCCAGGATGGGAAGGGCTGGTTTCAATGAGACATTACCTAGAAGTACATAGACGAATAGTTGGGGGCAGGGGAGGGGGCTTTCCACTTGCAAGTCTGGGCCAGTTTCTGAGAAAGGAAAAAGTAACTGCCCATTACGGCAACACAGATATTTTGAGAAACACAGCCATGGGCACACAAAGGTCAGGTTACACATGCAAGCAAACGCAGCTAGTCAGCAGAAGGTCCAAGGCCAGCATGTAGATCTACCAAGGCTCCTCCTGCTTTGTCCTCTTCGTGATAATTGCTGTTATTTATGAGAATACAGAACCATCAAGGTCATACAGTGTCGGTCGGCCTAAGATAATTTCCCAGGGGCCCAGAACTTAGAAAAGGACATTTACTCTCCCTCCCAAGGTGTGTGAGGGGGAGATCTGGGACAAGCTCCCTGCTTCCTGGTAAAAGAGAGAAGAGGGCTAGAATTCAGCTGTCCATTGCTGAGGATTAACATTAAATGGGAAACTAAAGATTCTCTCAAAACTCCCTTTAGCACTGAACTTTATTCTTAGACTTCCAATCTTACAGAACAAGGTAAGTGGACAGCTGGTGGCTGTACTAACTACTCAAATGCCTCGGATGTCATGATGCAAGCAGGAACTCAGCTGCACCGGAAGTCTAAGTTCAAGGGGCTGGCAGCTTTGGTTTCTCCAGAGGCCTCTCCTTGGCTTGCAGGTAGGCAATGTCTTGCTGTGTCCTCTTCCGTAGCACAGGACAGCCCTGCTGTCTCTCTCTCTCTCTCTTTTTATAAAGACACCAGTCCTACTGGACGGTCTTCGCCTCACTCTCACTGAACTTCAATCACATATTTAAAGGCCCTATATCCAAATGCAGACCCCACTGGGGATGGGGCTTCAACATGAACGGAGGTAGGGCGTACAAGTCAGTTCCTACAGTGAATCTCTCTCTCTCTCTCTCCTTACACACAGGCATATGTTTCACAAATATTTGTGATTTCTTTTCTAATCAATGTTTCCTGGGAGGTACTAGGGACAGAGCTAAGAAACCCTCCAGCCTCAAATAGATTATAGTCCAGCTGGAGAAAGATATGCAAGGACAAGAGGCCTTTTGTGGGTTTTGAAGATGAAGGAAATGATCAGGCAAGACTTGGCAGAGGTTCACATCTCCACATCTCCTAAATCCACCCTCTCAAGGGGCAGGGCATGAGCTGCAGGACAAGTTCAAGGGTGCACATTTCAATCACAATAGCACTTCAGGTTTCCAAACAAAATGAATCCTTCTTTGATGGCTGAAATAGTAAAATCAGGCATTTAGCCAATTTCACCAAGTAAAAGAGCCCCTACCAAATTATAGGACCACAACACCGTGTGTGTGTGTGTGTGTGTGTGTAAGAATGTGCATGGGTGTGTGTCTTGGGAAGCAAAAACAAAAACAAAAATCAAAAACCATGAACTACGATGGGAAACATCGCTGGCCTTTTTAAAGATAGCCATCATTACTCCTCATAGGAAGGGAGTCAAGGAGAGCAGACAGCAGTGCGATCCCGGAAGGGAACAAGGCAATGGTGAGTAGTTTGGTCCCAGGAGCAGAGAGGGGTGGACAGGCAATTCATGCAGGGCACAGATTCACTGCGGGGAGCACAGTGACAACTGCTACATGGTGTGGCCACAGAGGTTGCCAGGGTCACCCCACCTGAACTGCAGAGCTCACTGGGACTTGAAGAGGGAAAGGACAGTTGGACTACAAGGATGTGGGCAGAGACTTGCAGAGAGACCAAGCAGCAGGTGGAGGTGAGGTGCCCCTGGGGTCAGGTGCATCAGAAGAAAGGAGCTGCAGATTTTTTTTTTTAAAAAAAAAGGGGGGGTGCCTTTGGGCTTCCCAATCTACTTAGAAAAAAAGTCACACTTGAAATCAGTATAATTTGAAGAGTAACTGAGTAATGAAAATCCAGTTCAGAACCAAAGGCATTGCCCCTTCAATCTCACTTGCTAGTTCCCAACTTAATTTTTAAATTAAGACTCCTCTAATGAGACTCAAAAGTGTTCTCAATGAATTCAGATGGCAATAAGGGGAAGAAAAGATGCTAAATGAGAAAATGGGTTCCATCTCACATGCCTGTCTGCTGAGGGTTGCAGCCAGAGAGGGAGTGGATATAGCTCTCACTTACAAATGCCCATCTAACTACAAATGGCGTTTGTCGGACATGTAGTCAATGAAGGAACTTGGAAGAGAACGGGGTCTGCCGAAAATACCTTCTAGGTTGTAGACTTGAACTTGGCAATCATTCAAAACACGCACACTCACTGCACACATTTAAGCACAGATACACCAGCATATATACCTGCAGCTACAAATTCAGTCACACACACACAACTAGTTTGGGCCAAATACTTCATTTGGGCTTGTTTTTCTCCATCTGTGAGAGCAACCCAGTGGCTCTGTGGCTCTAGCCCGGTATGCGGATGTTAGAGATCATTACAATGACAAAGGTCCTGGCACTGCTGGCTTAAACTGCCCTTGTACCCTAGGTGACCATCAAAACACTAAGGGCCCCTTCCTACGATGAGAGAAGCTGAAGCTGCATGACACACAGAAGCCATCGGTGACATATGCACATTAGTTTAACCGATACTGTTGCTTTAGAGGCACCTGATTGGTCAGGACCTTTGGTTGAACACAAGAAAAGCTCACTTTGTGCTGGCTTAGGTAAAACAGAGGCTTAACTCTTGCACGCAGGAGCAGGGAGGGTGGGTCCATTTCTTTCTAAACTGGAGTGCAGAGGACACCAGGATAGTTTGCTAGTGATGCCAGCATATCCTATAAAGATTCAGAACCCAAGAAAAAAGGCACAGTGGAGAAGCTGGGCCTGGACTGGGCCACGTGGCCACCTTCGACCTGTCATTAAGGCAAGAGAATGTCCAAAAGAAACTGGTGTAGGCCGTAGAAGCACACAGTGACCTCACAGGAGGAGAAATGGGCCCCGGTCTGATTACTAGTAGGCGGTGCACCTGTGAGTCAGCTGACACAGACCACAAGAGGAACACAACTCCAGGATCAATTTGTTCCCCCACGGTTGTGAAACCCGAGGCTGAAGTGCAGGGTTTGAGGACAACACTGGTCTCTGCATAGGTCTCACACTTCTGGTTTTTATTAAGACCTTGTCACAATCTTGCTCAGTATGATCAAGATGCTGGCTACAGTCTCTTGTGGCAAATGTCACCACAGCAGAGACGTGTACCTCTTAATTCATGTCTGTAATTGGTGTCCAATTAGCAGAATCAGATTACCTGAGCACAACCCATAAAGACTCATAGTTTGAACTAGGCACAACGGCACACAGCAGGAATTCCAGGACTTGAGAGGCTCGGAAGTTTCAGTCCTGCCTTGGCTACATAAGCAGTCCAAACCCCCTAAAACAAAAAACAAACAATCCACAGGCTAAGAAGAACAGTAACTGTTGGGGAGGGGCCAGGTCTGCTGGGACCCAGTCTTCAGGGATGGCCTAAGTTCCTTACCACCACACGCACTGGCTGGCTGTTACCACCCATTGTTCCCCATCCCTGCAAATGTTGCGATCTGGTTTTACTCTGGTATAACCAGGAGACAACGTGGAAGAACAAGACATACGCATCACAGGCAACTCCAGCCCAGCCCACTGGGCTTCCCTCTGTCACATTTCTGCAGGATCACAGTCTTTCAAATACAGCAAGAATGGTGTGAGACGTCCTCGGGAAGAAGGCGAGCTTGAGTCTTTCCCAGCCTCAATGCACCAGAGGCTGAAAATGGCCTTAAACATCTCTAAAGGCGGAGCTACTGCTGAACTGGGGGAGAGGTCTTGTTGCTATTGCTGCTATTTATTTGTCGTAGCTTGAGGGGGAAGGTACTGGGCACCTTATTAAACTGCAGGACTCTGCACAGATGTCATCCTGAACAGAATGAATTCTCGGTGCACACACACACACTGCCTTGTAATTCTCACCAATTTCATGAAGTTGAGACTCTTGCTTATTAGACTGGGCAGGAAGGGGAGGTACACATCAGACAGGTGAGCAACTGGGGGGGAGGCGTGGCTGGGGGTTGGCCTTGGCTAATTCCAAGGTTCCACTTCATCCTCCAGAGTGAGGCCAGGAGCATGAGCACCTACATTTGGATCACCCCTAAGCACCAGGGAGGCTACACACATCATCGGCAGTCCTCTTCCTCATGGCAGTCTTGCAAGACTATTTTGCTTCCTCATTTTGGAGGAGTGCAAAGAAGTTGACGAATCTGTTTCAAAGTCAGATGGTAACTGGGAGAAGGGCAGGGCTTGGGCTCAGGAGACCTGAGGTCTACCCTCAGTTTTCACGCTGTTCTTTAATAAAACCAACTGGAAGAGAGCCGGGTGGATGCAAACGCTAGGGAGAGATTGTCAGGATTTTTCTTTAGAGGCTGCAGGAGCCACTGAGGGTAATGATCCCTCCACGGCCATTACACTTAAGCGCCTGGGCCATAGACATGTGCACATCCCAATGGTGTGCACGAATGCACAGATGTGAAAACCCGAAGGCCCGTCTCTTGGCAAAGGCTTAGGAAGGAAACCACAGAGAGCAGAAAGAACTCAAACTTGGCTTCGGAAGCTTACAGGTGGGTGATGTAAAGCACAGCTCTGAAAGCATCCCATGAATAGCCTGCTTAGAACACATCCTAAAAGCTCCATTATTGGTAAGCCTTTTGGTAATTTTATAGAAATATTTCTAGACCACCACCCGAGCAGTTCCATAGAGCTTCAAGGGGAATGGCTTCTCCTTTCCAATTGTACTTAAAGCCTGGGCTCTTTGATAGACACATGTTCTGTATGGCAATAGGATCCAAAGTTGTTTCCTTTCTACATTTCATAATCTTCTTATAGATAAAATTTAATAGGTTCGAAAATCATTTCTAAATGCTATGAGAGCTCTAAAGAAACATTCCTGTGATGAATTTAGTGTAAAGTTAAACACATAGCCATAAAAATTCGCATCAAGTACAATCATTGCGCAGTAGTAGGTGTTGCTTGTGTGTTAACCTTCCAGGGGCTAATGCCAGGGTTTCCTCTGCTCTATCCAATCTTTAAAAATCATAAAGGGTGTGTTGGGGAGTTGGCTCAATAGATAGTCGTTCCTGTGCAAGTGTGGAGATCCGAGTTCAAACCCTAGGACTCCAACAAAAGTCAGCTGCATAGCACAAATGTTTGCAATTACATGTTCCTACTGGGAGGAGAAGCAGAGGCAGGAGGATTCCTGAACACTCCCAGGCCAGCTGGTCTGGAGTATCTGTGTGAAAATGAGACCCCGTCCCCAAAAAGGCCAACAGTGAGGATCAAGAATGGCGGTTGTCCTCTGACATTCACGCTTGGGCCATAGCATAGGCACACCTGAGAGAGAGAGAAAGAGAGAATGTGCACATGCACACGCACAAACACGCACACACAGCAGCAGCAGCCATTTCCTGTCCTCAGCCTCGAGGGCAGCAACTTCTAGCTCTGCTGTCTGCTCACAGGGCTGCTTTTTCAGAGAGCAATATGAGATTTACATGCAGACAATTATTAGAGACAGAGGTTAGAGAGTAGCTAAAGCTAGGGTCAAGCGGGAAAATACAGAATATGTAACTCAAGGTGTCTTAGATTCCATGACAGGCTACTGACACTGGGGAAGTTGGAATAGCTGGAGTCAGGTGTGGGCGCACAGCTCAGCTCTTGCCTAGCGTGCACAAAGCCTTCAGTCCCCATCACCACATCAACTGGACATGCTAACACAAACACGTAATCCCAGGATTGGGAAAAGGGTAAAGAAAAATTAGAAGTTCAAGGTCATCCTCAAATACACCACACACTTGAGGCAGACCTGGGCTACATAAGAGCCTTCATTCCAGAATAAATAAATAAAGGGACCAGTGAAGATCAAAATGGACTAACAGACTCTTCGAAAAATAGAACTTCCTTGTGTTTTTTTACTGAGCATAAAAGCATGCTCCAAAGCACACACAAAAAAAACTAGAGGCGCCACAGAGCACCCGTTTAACTTCACCTCTAAGCAGAACAGCCACCGACTATAACTGCTGCACCATAAAAATCTTTATTCACTACGGAACAAAAGACAAACAATGCTAAGAAACAAAGGGCTTCCTCCTCCAAACCCAAAGTCTATCCTGGGCCAAAGAGGACAGAAGGCAGCCAGCACTGGAGGGCAAATGTAGAGAGGGACCGCCCCCTTTCTGTTAGAGTGGAGATTTTTTTTAATGGGTGTGCCTGGGGGCAAGAAGCAGATTTATTCGAGAGGTGAATTCCTCCTTTGCACTGTGAACTAAAGAGTCAGCTTGTGGAAGAGATGAAAGAGTCAGTAAGCCCAGGGCTGGGAAAGAGATGGGGGCGGAGGACCAGACAAAACCTGAGATGTGGGCCCTTGAATGAGAGAACTCAGTGCCCTGGACCAAATGGTCCCCAAATCTTCCTGGGTGCAGAAGGAGATGCAGGCGAGGCTGGCACTCAGCATGAAAATGGAGTAGAGTGCTTTGGAGCTGATTGTAAGAATGTTTCTTTTTGAGACTGGAGAGAGTGAACCCATGGGAGACAGAGGCAACAGGCAGGTGACTATCATTAAGGACAACGGCCTAGGAAAGGATTAATGCTGATCTTGAAGAGTGAGTTCACAGGAGAGAGAGCTGCCAAGGGTGAAGGCCACAAGCCCCTCAGGGAGCACCAGCAGCTCTTACAGGTGACCTGGGTTTGATCCCAGCACAAACTGGGTGGCTCACAACCATCTGTAACTCCAGTTACAGGGGACGCTCTCTTCTGCCCTCTGTGGGCACTGCACATCTGTGGTACACATACACCCATGCAGGCAAAACATCCATACCCCTAAAATTGAAAATGTCTTTTTCTGGCTTTTATTTCTCCACGTGACCCTTTCTCTGTGTGTTCCTATCGCTGTGCTGCCACTGTCATGAAGCCATTGTCAAGGAGGAATCATGAGACTTTGAGGTTGTGAGCAATCTCTTGTTTTTATAATTTAGCCTTCCTCGGTTATTTTGTTTTAACAACAGAAATCGGTCTAATATGAGGGTTAAGCTACTTGCTTAGGAAGCCAAGACGTCTTTCCAGGTTGTCTGAATCTATACCATACTGCTTCCTAAAAAGCTGTAAGGGCTTTGAAATCTGTGTTGTTTGATGACTGACTGTCCAGACAACCTACAAGTTCACTGTGCCCATCTTCTAAAATCCACAGAAGATGTCTGGCCAATGGAAACACTTCTTCCATGGTTCACTTTAATCTATTGTTTATAGGACAGTTGCTAGGATGGATCAGAGCTGGTCCTCAGGGAGGAAACTATCCCAGAGGGATGTTCCTGAACCTACAGTGAAGAAAAATGGAGTCTGGGTTTCGTCTTGACTAAAACCATGGCGTTTACTGAGGACCAGAACCTGGGGATGTGACTCAGAACCTGAGTTTTCTGAGTAAGTCACCCCTGAGCCTTTTGTGCCATGAGATAAAATCAAATGGGAACTCCCTCATGGATACATCAGTAAAACACATGGCAGAGCGACAGCAGCAGATGAAGGGGGGGTGGGGGTGGGAGACGTTCATGAAGCCAACACAGAACAGGACAAATTCCAGTGTCCTGCGCAGTCATCCTCATGCATGGTTTACCAATGGCACATGCCCTTGTGCACACCCAGACAAAACAGGCATCTGACAGCAAGGGAACCAGTCTCCTCTCCCCATTGGCTGTTGGGCTTGTGGCAGCTTAATCCTGCTCCGTGCACTGAAAATGCCTCTAAGGATTTCTTTCCATTGCACTAACTTATCCTGTGGGCTGTCAGCAGCCAACAGAAAGAAAAACCTGTTGTGAGTGACAGAATTTACTTTGCTTCATTCACTGCATGCTAGGGATACAGAAGTAGTAATAATAATAATAATAATAGTAATAGCGACCCACTATTGAAGAAGGAAGGTGAGGGGAACCGACAGGAGGCAGGGTATCAGCTGTTGATGGGGGAAGTTTGAGAAGGAGTTCTTGTTGGTGCTGACAGCTGCTGGCTTCTTCTCTAGCTAGGCTGAGTGGCTGAAATGGGCCCTGGGCCTCCCCTGGGCAGCTTCAGCCAGACACAAAACTGAAAAGAGAAGCTCAAAGATCATGGACTGTGTCAGGCCCAGCTTGAAGTTGTAGCAGAAGGCAAGAAGCTAAAGGGGATGGAGGGGGATGTGTCTTATGTCCTCTTAGGGCAAAAATATCAGAGGCCAGATGAAGGGGCAGACCAGAGTGAGAAATATCCTTAATTACGAAACACACACTCATGAAAATAATTCAAGCTATGGTGACATTTAAATGAAAGAAACTAAATCTAAGCTTGCAGTGGTTGGGGTGGGGTGGAAAAGGAGAAATCCCTAACAAGAATTTACTCCGTTTATTAAAAGAAGACATCTCTAAGCTAATATATTTTTTTTAAATTCAAACACATACAGACTTTAACACAGAAACTTAGATACAAGCTCTTGGAGACACCTGCCAGCTGGCCACTCGTGCAAGCCTCCGAACAAGACCCACTTGTGTTTAGATGTGCCCCAGGTCCCTTGTTAGACAACAGGCTTGTCCCCTTGTGCGGCTCTGCTTGGTTTCTATTGTACAAAAGCTGAAGGGCTCTCCAGTCCATAGAAACTGCTAGAACACTGAAATCGTTTCTCGCAGCCTAAATGGCATTCAGAATAAACACTGTGAATTGATGAAATGACCAATTATGTGAAGTAGCCCTGCCTGGTGTAATCCAAACCAAATCTTCCCCCATTATCCTCAAACTGGGAGGTGATTCGACAGCCCAGACTGCCTGCGATTTGTGAGCCAAAAGACGGTGCCACACTCGAGGGCCAAGGAAGACCTTGGCACTTCTAGCTAATTCTTCCTATTAGTTTTATGGTAGAAAATACCAATATACTGTTCAACGGCTCACAAGCCAAACAACTGCTAAACAACCGAAGGCTGTTGGTTCCCTGCTGTAACTGTGGTGTCGCCTTAGTCTCAACATCACTTCAGGCTTTCACTCCCAGGTATTTCCCCGTAGAGCAGCATAAGTCCCTGACTTACTTTTTTTATTGTTTTTTTTTTCCAACTTTATGATGGTGTGAAAACTATATGCCTTGTGGGGAGAACTGTCTCTGAAGAGCAAGGCATGGTTGTGCACACCTGTATCCCAGAAGGACAGAAGTTGAAGGTTAGCCTTTACTGCACAGCAAGTTTAAGCTAGCCTGAGCTACATGAGACTACCTTCAAAAAGTAAGGGGAAAAAAAAAACCTCTTTCTAGACGAGAGGTTTTAGGGCCTTGACTTCTTATGACAACTGGGCAGTAATGACTGTGCAGCTGCCATTGGCCACATATTCACAAGGACAACCACTGTCATTTCACAGTGACTTGTGTTGTCAAGCACGTACAGCATCAGGTGAATTCCTATGCTATTTCCTCCTTACAGTAGTTGATATGGATACAGTCAAGGAGCACCTGCCATGTGCCACATGTCCAGTACCATGTCCCCATTGCGCTGCCCTTTGGGGTTTCCCTCTCTGGGAATGCCTCATCTGTGAATCATACATACACGCACGCACGCACACCTCTTTCTGGTTTAGGCCTTGCTGAAATGTCACTTCCCCAAGGAAGTGATGCCCCTCTTCTACACACTTCCTGCCAAAAAGTGAGCCCCATGTGGACCAACTGCCTGTCTTCCAGTTCCTGCATCCTGTACCTCACCCACCACCCTGACTGCACATAATCTCTGAGCCTGGATTCCTTCCTGGTCTGATATCGAAAGAAGAGGGACAATGTGTGTGCATGGCTGAGAAAGCAGCACGGAGGCCAGGCACGATTTTAACTTCTTTGCATCCCTGTATCTTTAGATGTAAAGTCGCTGGCATCAGCAATTTCTGGACAGCCCCGTAATACCCAAAGGAAAACAATCATTTGGGAAGATTCCCTTAAAGTCTGAAAGAACTCTTTTGTTGTTGTTGTTTTGTTTTGTTTTTCGAGACAGGGTTTCTCTGTGGCTTTGGAGCCTGTCCTGGAACTAGCTCTTGTAGACCAGGCTGGCCTCGAACTCACAGAGATCCACCTGCCTCTGCCTCCCGAGTGCTGGGATTAAAGGCATGCGTCACCACCGCCCGGCCTGAAAGAACTCTTTTAGGGTAGAGGGGTCTCAAGAACTCTAGAGGAGAGGGCAAAATGGTAAAAACATCACAGAAACAAAAATCACTGCCCACAACCCCAAATTTACAAAGATTCTTATGGTTTTCAAATGCACAATATAGAACATACACATTATATTCAACTGAATGTGATCCCATGTACATCTGAAACCTGTAGTAGTTTAATCCCCAGTTTATATAGGAATAAGGAAATTTTTAAATCATCAAGAGGAAAAAAAAGGAAGATACATCCACCCATGCAACAGAACCCACTGCACTCTCTCAGGCATTACTGACTCCCTCCGTGGTTTTGTGTTATAGAGAAGAACCAAAAAACCTGATCCCCCACAGAGTAATCTTACCTAATGTGGAACAGAACAGACTGAATCCTGTAAGAAAAAGCTCAAGCAAACAAAACCCCAACTCTAAAAATAACCCAAAGGTTAATGATACCCATGCAATTACGATACACCAGTTCCAGTGAACTTTACTTGAGAAAAACCCAAAGGGTGGTGGCCCAACCATTGTTCCTAATCTTAGCAAACTGTATGTCAATTCCTTCTCTTTTCTTAGTCATTTAGGGTGCCTCTGATGGCTACAAAAGTAGAATTTACTCAACTGTATCTGTTATCAAGAAAAACACCCTCAAACTCTCCGGATCCTAGTTTCACGTGCTAATAAAAAGCCTAACGCTGTATGGCTCATGAAACAAGAACCATATCTCCCACCATTGTTAGAACTACTCCAGAAAAATCAATGGTAGATGCCTCTTCTTAACCACAGGAGCCTCTGACCCCTTCATATACACAGCTCGCTTCAGTGGGCCCTTTCACAAGACAGGCTGAACAGCAGGCCCAAAGGCAACAAATCCCCCATCCTGCAAGGGCACAGCTCTGAAGCTCTTGGCATACTCCCATCTACTTGCTTTTAGTGTCTGTGCTTCCGTCTTGTCCACAACTCCTGGATGAGCTGGTGTGGGATAGTCAACAAGGATTGCCTAGTTTACACACAGAGCAGACATCCACAACAGGCATAACCCAAAAGTAATTTCTAAAAGAAGCAGGCATACATCATCGGTTTTCACCCATCCCTTCTCCAACTCTGACATTGCAAAGCAATTTAACAGCAAAACTAGAGGTGAAAGGTGGTTTGGATTCCTTGATAGGATCTAGCACCACATTTGAGGATGGGTTGGAACACAGTCCCCCAGTTGATGACACTAGATGACCAACTGTCCCCGGAGCATCAGAACAAACCGCAGCCAACCTTCCAGGTACGCAGGAAATGTTAGGAGACAACAGGGAACAAATGTTATCTCCATGATGGCAGAAGTGTCAATATACCCAAACCAGCCATGATCGTCTCAGGTAACAGAAACACACGAGAGTTTGCGTTTATCAACCCAGTGTACACTACTGTCACATCCAACTGTCACTGTTCCAACTCCACCAAAGAAACAGCCCTGGGACAGAGGCCTGGTTTCAAACTCACAATTCCCAGCCACTGAGACACTCGAGCAGGAAGAACTAAGAAGTGGGCATTCAGACCAGGGGTACCGCAGTCACACACCTACCTCTCCAGAGAGCCGCTACTAACCAGAAGTGAGCGCCCCGACAGGCACCATGAACAAAGAAGGAGGAAAGGAGATGAGGGAACAGGATGTACTGCTCCTAGACACCTACCTTGCAGAAGGGCTCCGTTTCTCTTGAAGAAGGTACTGCCTGGCCAGATGGGTGGACCTGATGTGCTAGAAGAAAACACAGATGTGTGTGAGGTTTGAGAACTGGGATCCACCCCACTCCCCGGCAGTCCTTTCCTTGGCAGCCCCTTCTCCAAACTTCACACATGGCGGCCTTGGAACCTTTCCCCAGGCATGCTTTAAAAATAATTAGGTTAAAAACGGGCTTTCTTTCCCCACAGCAAAACCATCTGTGCAAATGTTCTGGTTATCATCTTGGCCAGGGTCACAACTGGCCATTGAGCGAGCATCTACAGGCCACCGGCAAATGCATGTGGTTGGGGATTTGATTTGGCGATGCTTGTTAACCTTTTCATGAGCCCATGGGTGCCTGCTCATGAGCCCACAGGTGCCTGGTGCTCATGAGCCCACGGATACCCACGGATGCCAGTGGCAAACAAGCCTTGTCCGTGTATTGTGACTGACCACGGCTGCTGGCTTCCTGGTTATACATCGGAACTTGCCGGCAATATACCCGCAGTGGCCTTTCTTGCCATCTCCCCTACCAAATCCTCTCCACACAGATGTGACTTTGATCCATTCCTGCCCTCCCTTCTGTTGTTTTGCATCTTGTTTTCAATTTCTTGGCTTGAAATGTTGTACTCCATACCCCATAAAACACTCTGCAGATGCATTGCCACCCACATTCTGGTAACAGCAGAGGCAAGAACATGAACGAAATCAATATATCACTAAGGCGCTCATTGCATTTCTAGAGGAGCATTTTCACTGTCTAAAGACAGTCAGTGAAAAACTTTATAGCCACCCAATCTTAGTAAAAAACCCTTCGAGTGGAAAGGGGGCTATCCTCAGTCAAGGACTAGCTTAAGATTAATGTTAGAAGCCCTCGGTTCACAATGCTAGCACATGCAGGCCAAGGGGCAATTTAAATTACGCTCACCAAAACAGTATATGGCAAATGATGTTGCTAAAGCAACATCAATCATATTCAACATTTAACAAATTAAAGTTGGCCAGAGAAATACATTTGTAAGTTTATCACACACACAGACACACACAGACACACACACACACAGACACACACACACATGAATAAATACAAGAACGCTTCAGTAGTCAGCTGGAGTCTGGTCGTGAAGGATACAATGCTGTTAACAAGGACAGGAGATGCCAGTGGCATTCTGCCTGCCAGAATTTCATTACCAGAGGTACAAATATTGTCATAGCTATAGGGACACAGGACATGATTGAGGAGGAGTTAGGAAAGAGAAAAAAGCTACCACATAAAAATGCTATTAAAGAGTATGATAATGTCAGATGTGCTTGCAAACACGGGCACTTCTTGTTTTACTGCACTTCACTTTCGCACGCCTTGCTATGCTCCAGGTTGCTGTTTCTGTTTTGTTTTTCTTTTTAGATGAATTACAGGTCTGCGCACTGTGTGGAACAACTGTATCAGCACTGCTGTCCTCCGTTCCAATGATCCTTGGCCTCTTTAGCAACAAAGGAGCTTTAAATTGAGGTTTGTGCATCTATTTGTAGCAATACTGCCAGCATAACTGACTGTGCACATGCAGTGTAAATCTAACGTTCATATGCACCGGGGCTCTAGAGCAGCACCTGCTTTACTGTGGAGGCCTAAGTGGAGCCTGCAGACCTGAGGAGTGCATGTACCGGGAACCTGAATCTCACAGACCTTCCTCTTTTATTTTGCTTTGGATCCTCTAGACTAAAAGTAATCAGAAGTAGTGTGTTCCCTACGGTCCAGATTGTCAGCCCTGGCAGGCGGGGCTTCTGGGTGACAAGGAGGTGGACCGGAAAGTAGCAGATTCAGCTGGGGGCACAGGGCTGCGGGACAATGATGGCAAGCTGATTTTTCTCCCATGTGATTCCTTTCTTATGGCATTCGGGGGCCTTTTAAGGCTCAGTGAGGAAGAACAAGGTGCGTTAAAATGTTTAAGCTGGCCTTTAGCAACGCCGGCGAGTTCCCAGAACCGACCACCTGCTTTATTATGTCTTTATAATAAAGCAGGAAACAGCAAGCTGGCTGCAGCCAATACTGAACTGGCTGGTTCATAAAGATATTTAAAAACTGAGGACTTCATTATATGGAGGAGTTCATTGCTTCTGGAGAATTCAATAATTGAGTATTACTGCAGAAGCCTGAATATCCAGCTTACTGCCACCCAAATCTCCTTTTTATCCTGACCTTGATTTGCCTGAAAACTGAGTAGATACACAGGACGGAGGAAATATGGGGAGCTGAGGTCAGATAAACCCGGTGGTTTTAGATAAGGAAAATTCGCTGTATGATGGAAATCTCCCAGAGGATTTCTACAGCACTCTTTCAATACCTTAAGTCACTGGTGGGGATTCTGTGGTCACTGGGCTCTGCTGTCCCTCTGGGCCATCCTTAGGTGGTGGAGGGAGGTCTGGCTCAGCATAATGCCTGCAGCGGCCCCTTGCTGTCAGTACCTGGTGCATTCAAAGGGTAGGGGTGTGTGTGTGTGTCTGTGTGTGTGTGTGTGTCTGTGTGTGTGTGTGTGTCTGTGTGTGTGTGTGTGTGTGTCTGTGTCTGTGTGTGTGTGTGTGTGTGTGTGTCTGTGTGTGTTACCAGCAGGTAAGTAAGCTGGGCATTCCTCAGTGCCATATTTCACATCCCCCTTTGAGATTTTCCCTCAAAATGACGTCATCTGACTGCTTGGGATTTGAGGGTTTGTCAAGTGCCTATTGAGAGCTGTGTTTGATGCTACAAAAGACTTGGGAAAAGAACAAAAAACCTAATGAAACTCCTATCTGTGACCTCTAAGAACTTAACTGTCCCTCTGATGCCATCTAGAGAGACAAGGAACGCCTGTAGGAAAGCTAATGGCCCTGGCTCCAGCTGCAGGCTGGCAAAGCACAAACTTGATTTTTATTCCCGCAGCTGGAAACATCCCTGACTGATTGGACTTTAGAGCTCAAAGTTAGTTAAAAATACATCCAAATGAAATTACTTAAAAATGCATATTAACTGCAAGCATTCACAGAAAATAGTGGTGTGATATCTGTGAGGGGCTGTGCCCTCCCACCCCCTTTTCCAAATCCAGAGTGGGGGGAAGAGTGATACACACATGACAAAAACAGGCTCCTGAACCTTGTCCTGTAAATACAAGTGGCTGGCGAATGTCATTTCCACGCAAAACGGCCAGGAAAGGCCCATAACTTGGGGGATTCTAATTGTCTCACCATGGTTTCCACACTGCTGATCACTGGAATAGCAAGTGGCCAACTTTTCTGTGGTTCCGTGTGGCGGGCAAAACAGAGATCACCTTCCAGCAACCACAGTCCTGGCACTCACGGGACTAGAAGTCAGGGTCAGCACAGGAGCAGACCTGGGCTTCCGGTGTCGGCCTTGCTCCCTTGCTCATGCTCCAGCCTGCCCTTTGTGCCTTCCCACACAGAAGTCTGAGCCATCCTTCCCCATGGAAGGTCTTTTGTTAGGAATCTCTCTTAGGCAAAGGCCAGGGCTAGAAAAAGCAATCTGACTAACCCTATGTGGAAGACAGTAGGTTCCTATTAGCAGAAACAATACAACGCCCGCACTGCAAATGTCTCATTTCAATAATGTGCAAACAGTGACCTTCAGCACTATCAGTCTTACCAACTCAGTGACAAAGGAAGCAAGCCAACAGGTAAAGAGGGCCTTGCCTGCCAGAAAGTCTGTCTCTGAACTAGCATTTCAGAACACTGTTCTGCTGAATGTTGAGCCTGGTGCTGAACCAACAAAACCCAAGAGAGGCCCAACAGCTCCCCAACAGCACACCATGTATCCCCCAGCAAGGAGGACCAACACTGCCACCGAGAGAGCGCTTCCGTGAGGTCCTCAGAGCGGTTGCTGGGAGACAGAGCAGGAAGGGGTTGCCGGGGCTGGGAAGGGGGTGTGGACAGTGGTTATTTAATGGGCAGAGTTTTGGTCTTGCAGGGTAAAAAGACTGGAGACTGGGCACGCAATGGCTCCAGCACTCTTAACACTACACTGCCACACACTTAAAACTGGGGAAGATGGACGGTGCATCTCATGCCAACACCTGCTTACTGGAGGCTACAGAAACTGATGTCTAAAGATCATGAGAGCTAGAGCGAGAGCACCAGGCGTGTGGAAGGACACGGAGGGGAGGGGCTCTGGAACTGGGGACTGACCAGAAGCCTGGCACGTGGGCAGGAAGACAGGGGTGGGTAATTCACTCTCTCTGTCTGACCTTCCCGTGCTGTTCACCAAAATGGCGCACAGCACACTGAAAGGCTGGCTTAGCTTACTTTAGTCCTCATGGGCCTGAGCTTGCCTGCTTGTCAAGCATCTTAGCAGCGATTTCTGCTAGATGTCAGCACTGGGAAGGGTGTGTGAAGGAACCAGCAGGGTTTGTGCATCCTCCATTGAATGCTTTGCCAGAAAAAAAAAAAACTCAAGAGTGTACACGCACACATACACAATTAATTCATTAGTTGTACAACAGGGGGACACCACTGCAGGCAATATGCTAGGTCAAACCTACCTAAGGAGAAAGAAGTGGGGAGGGGACAGGAAGGAAGGAAGGCAGGTAGGCAGGCAGGCAGGCAGGTTGGTTGGTTGGAATTCTGTCCCTGGATAGATTACCAGGAAAATAACAGGGACGCCTAGAACCTACTTCAGACCCTAACACAACCCCTGAGAGAAGGATGTGATGTGTCTGAAATGTATAATGTAGTCATTAGGAGGACCTAGGCAGAGATACAGACACAGAAGTTGGGGGTAAAATCACCCTAACTGTCAGAGAATCATCACTTGAAGCGTACGCAAATATCTGCAAGCCTCAGAGCACCCTCCACACTTTATAATATCTCATTATAAACCAGGAGCCTCAGCTGGGCAGTGCTGGCACATGCCTTTAATCCCAGCACTCGGGAGGCAGAGACAGGCGGATCTCTGTGAGTTCCAGGCCAGCCTGGTCTACAAAAGCAAGTTCCAGGACAGGCTTCAGAGCTACAGGGAAACCCTGTCTCGAAAAACCAAAATAATAATAATAATAAGAAGAAGAAGAAGACTAAGAAGAAGAAAATAAATAAAAAGTAAAAAAATAAAATAAAATAAAACAGGAATCTCAGGAGTCATCGTGGAAGAATGCTAGTAAGAGCCACAGGTAGTGGACAGCTGCAGGAAAACCATTTGCAGGACCTGATAGGTCTGTTACACACAGGGACTTGCAGCAGCTTAGCTGCGTGCACGAAGTCAAGCCAGCCAGAGTGCCAGGATGGGTATGGGAGGGGCTCATGAAGTCCCACTCCTAACGGAAAGGCTACTGACAATGATGGCTGCTGGGTACAGAGAATCAATTTTCTTCAGAGATATGGCCTCAAGAGAGGCTCCAGTAGTCCTGTACCCTGTGCATGCAGGCAGCACGAAGTGAGCAGACTCAGTGGGGGAAAAAAAAACAAAGAGCACAAGAAGTCAGGAAGGAAAAGTGGAAGGTGGGGGGAGTTACGAGAGGGGCTGGAAGGAGGAGATGGAGAAGGAAGCTTAATCAAAAACACTTTACATGCATGTAAGAAATTATCAAACAATAAAAAAGATTTTAAGAAAAGTAAAGTTACTGAAACATAACCTTAAAAAAAAAGTAAATCAAATTGGCGTGTCTGGGCATTAAAGGGAGTGGCAGACAGCTGGTCCTATCTAAGGCAGAGTGAGCAGGCAGGGGGACAAGTGCCCCTGAAGATCTCCTAAGCTGCGCAAGCCTCAACTGTCTGCTTGTGAACTATGGAGCAAGACCACCTGCAGCACCTAAGAACGAAACAGGATGAGGCGTCAAAGAGAAGGGCTCTGTAAACCCTAGCAGTCCCCACTGTCGTCCTGATTCCAAGAAATCTGCAGTTTGGAGAAGTTTCCTGACACACTCGAGGCCACACAGTGACACATGAGACAGCTGTGGCTTGATGCCGACGCTTCCTCAAGTACCCTGGGCTCTCTGAATTTGGCTCTTTTCTGCATTCCTGTGACAGATGCGGGCGCTTCTCATCTTTTCCTGAAGGATGTTTTGAGAGTTCCCAAATGCAACTGGCTCGCTAGTCCAGATACAACACATGATTTTAAAACATCGATGGCTAAAGAAACAGCTTCAGAGACATCTCCTCCTCCAAGGAAACTTAAAACAGGACAGGTGGAGACCCCAGAGCTGGCGAGTCTTCAGAGGTCGGCAACTGTCAGGGCAGTCACTGAAGTGGTCAGACGAGCACCATCTGGGACCCCAGAAAGCATAAGCCACAGAGTGGCAAGATTCTCCAAGGGCAAAGCACGGATCACTTTATAACCTAAGCAAATGTCATCACAGACCAGCCTACAGATGGCCCCGTGTGCCATGACTGCCCATGCCCTCATATGACAACAGGTGATAGTGGCCCTGGGCCAGATGAACTCTCATTTTTTATATCAGTAGTGGCCAGCCTGCTCATAATTACCAATTAAAGGGGTTTTTTTGTTGTTGTTGTTTTGGGGGTGGGGGGAGGAAAGAAGGGAGGAAGGGAGGGAAGACAGGCTATACACTGTACTAAAGTCCTATCAGACAGATGGATGGACTAGAGATTTGGTGATGCTGGAGAGCTGGGATGTTACAGGTCTGTAGCCAAATTATCTTGGTTCTTTAGTCCCTTAGTAGCTATCCACTGTTGGACCCCTTCTATTTGATAAATCCTTTCAGAAAGTACTGACAGAACACTTGCTTCCGACAACCCAAAGGCTCAGGATCTTGGTGGGTAGCATCTGAGACCTTAGCAGAGTTTGCCGGAATGTGCCTCCCTGATATTCCCACCAACGTTTTGAAAAGCTTCTTGCTATGATGACTTCTGCCACACTGAAACATGCTATTGGGGGCACCGTGAGAATCTGTGCTCCAAGGGACCAGGCAACAAATCTCCCAAACCTTGCTCTTGGGGTTCTTGGGCTCTGGAATTAAATTTCTATTGTTTCGAATTGCCTAGCTTAGGATTCTGTGGGAGCAGTTCAAAAAGGGGAAGAAAATGGAAACCCTCCTTCCCCATTCCTCACCTTTCACCCTCTCAAGTAACAGTGCTCTGCCTCCGGTTATGTAACTTCTCCATTGTTTGGGGCATTATCTGTTTAAAATTCCATCCACCTTTAGCTCAGAACACCTCAGAACACCCTCAGCCCCTTTCTTTCCAGCCCTTTCTGCTGTCTTCTGGTAGTCTGCTAGAAACCCCGGGTTCTCCTTGGCTTCCGGAAGTGTCATCGTGACCTCAGCCTTCATGTTCACATAGCACGTCCCCACACTTCCACATCTGTTCCAAACCCTCGAGTGTGAGGATACCAACCACACTGGATCAGTGGTCTACCCCACTCTACCAGGACCTCATGACAGCTAATTTCATCTTAAACCAAGTCATATTCTGAGGTACTAGAAGGTTAGAACATTAATCTGGAGATCTGGAAGCTCCCATTGTGTATCTGTCGCTGTTCTTCAAGTGGTGCCTTCACTGCCCAAACACAGCACACTTGTACTTTTCTTGCCTGGAATCTTTACGGAGTGACTGCAGCACTGAGAATGTGGCTTCTCACTATCAGATATCGGCTAACTTGAACTCTGCATTCCTCATATAACAAAAGAGAAGAAAGTAAAATCTGCATCTGGTGACTACTTAAGAAATGTTCTGGGCCACACCCCTGGAGTCTCTACATTGTCTCCTCTGCCCATCCCTGTTGACTCTCCCCAAAGTCTCCAGCACTTCCCTCTGCCTTTGCGGCCTCCTGATTCTGTGTCCCTGAAAAGTTCTTCATAGCAGTAAGAAGGCCTCCCCACCCAGGCTCTCCCTCACAGCCACCTGCTCTGCAGAACTCCTCCTTATCCTTGCCAAGCCACGTGGGCACACTCTCACCCCAATGTTGTGGTTGGCAGAGGTATCTCTGGGGACATGGATGTCACTGGAACTCCTGCTTCATGTCAACAGGCATCTCATTTTCATGTGTCTTCTATATAATGAATTGCTATGCAATTTTTCATTTGAAAACTTCAGTGTATACAGAAACATGAGAGCTCATGGGGCAGGGCAGGTACCATCAGCGCTGTGTCCTGCTGTCACTCAGAAGCCCAGCCATCTTTTCTCAACATCTTCCACTGTTCTCCAGATGCTGCCTGGGCAGGTCTTTAAAACACACAGACCATATCTAGGACTCATCCGAGCCCAGCCTCTTTTTTGCCTGCCCTTGTCCTGTGTTCTCAGTAGTCCCCCCTTGCCTTTTAGGGATCAACCAATCTCAGACCCCAGGAAGGTATTTTCCAACGACTTCTACCCGATAAACTCTCTGAATTCTTCTGGCACTTAAAGTCTATCCCGCCGCCCAGGGAATAATCCACAGTTCATACTGTCTCTCTTCTTTATACCTTTCATTCACTTTTCAGGTGTGTGCACATTGTCCACCTAGAGGTACACAGAAGACACAAAAGGAAACAGGAATGCTGCTCGCATCTCCCTGACACAATGGTCAGACTTTAAGAATTAAAAACAAATCTCTAATGGAGCTATCATTAAATCTTTTTACAAAGGAGCATGCCTAGACTATGTCTTCTTCCCCGACGGTCATAGAAACATTCTTTGAAAAACGGAAAGAAAATTATAAACCTCATCACTGATGGTAAGTAATGAGCGAGATGATTTTGAACTTGTCTTTTCTGTGATTTCTTGATTACCTAGGAATATACAAATATCTAGATAAGAACATGTATATTTTGGGTAATATGGAAGGCCCGTCTGGGCGCCCTGAAGAAATCCTGCCTAAACCCAAGGCCGGGTTTCAGAAGCGCCAGCTCAGTATACATCTTACTGAGCAGTTGCAAAGGTGTTTATCATTATCTTAGTGCTACACGTTCTAATTTTACATATGAAAACCATGGCATCATTCAGCAGAATGCACATTATTTGCATGATGTATTTGCATTTGTAAAACACCCACATTTACTTTTACTGCTTAATGGGCCCCGTTTAAATGGGCCACTCTACATAAATGGAGTACACTGGTTCTCAACTCAATGGTGCTGATAAGAAAACTACTCCTTTTAGATGCAAATGAACCTACTAATCACAACTGAAATGGTGGCAGAGGAGAGCTGAGCAGCTGTTCCTAGAACTCCAAATCTAAAGCCAGTTTGGTTCCAGCTTAAGTTCTGGGGCAGCCTGGGATTTCCCCAGAAGACATCTGTCTACAGACTTGGGGATCAAGTCCATGTTTTCCAAGAGACAAGAGATTCTGTGAGTCCACTGTGCACATGTAGGCAGGCCTATCCATGTCAACACACCAAGGGGAAGCACAGAGAAAAGACGAGGTCCACACAAGTAAAGAAGGTTTATGCAATGACTAAAGCCACCAGACAGCCCATGGGTCTCACTCTTAACACATACAGAGCAATGGAAACAGCATAGGGGTTCCTCAAAGAATCAAAGGCTAGGGAGATAGCACAATGGGTAAAGGACCATTGAGAACCTAAGTTTGGATCTCCATCATTCCAGGAAAACACCAGTTATGGACAGATGAGCCTATAACCTGGGGGTGGTGAAGGCAGAGACAGGACAACTGGGGCTTGCTGGCCACAGCCTGGGAGAGAATGGTGAGCCCAAGGTACAATGAGAGATGCTATCTCAAGAGAATAAGATAGAAAGCCACAGAGGAAAACACACAAAATCCTCCTATGGACCTCCATGCACCCACATGGACACTCAGGCCTATACTCACATGTGTACACACACATACACCATGTAACATACACAGATAGAAAACCTTATGATTCAGTTCTACTTATGAATATACAGCCCCACCACCAACAACGCTACCTGTCAATAAAAAAAAACAACAACAAGGACTGTAGATATTTGTGTATCATGTCCACACTGGCCTTATTCACAACAGGAGGTTGTGTGTGTGTGTGGGGGGGGTGATGGACAAGTTCATTGATGGATGAATGAAAAAGCGAAATGCAGTAGATACATAAAGGAATATTCTTCAGCCTGAAAGGGAAGGTGATTCTGTAACACAGATAAACCCCGAGGACATTCTGTTAAGTGCAATGAACCAGTTACAAAAAAGACAAATTCTGTATGATTCTGTGTATCTGAGGTGCCTGGAGTCATCAAATTCACAGACAGAAAGTAGAATGGCAGTTGGTTGAGGGAGATGGGTGGAAGAGCCCTAGGGAGTGGTTGTTTGTGGCCACTGTTTCAGTTCTATCGGAGGAAAGTAATTCCAGAGGCAGAAGATGGTTAATGACAGCACAGCAGTGAGCAGCTACAAACTGTCACGATGGTCATGTGACACGATGTGCACTTGGCCATGCTTCAATAGATGACAAATGACATATTATAGATAAACAATGATAGGAAGAGACGGACAATAGATCATACAAGATACACATAGACAGACATAGATGGACAGAGAGCTAAATGGATAAATAAATGGAAGATGGGTAGATACAATTTACATCTTGAGCGGCTTCCCCAAAGACTCGTGTTTTGGAGGCTTGGTTCCCAGAGTCTATTTGGAAGGTTAGCAAAGCCTTTAAAGGAGAGAACTGTGTGACGGTGTGCCTTCAATGGAATTATGGAACCCTGGGGTCCTTTCTACCTCCTGGCCCAACGGTGACAACTTTTGCTCTGCCACTTGTTCCCTACCTTTCCTTGGGCCTGAAAGCATGAGGCCTATCAGTCTTTGAACTGGAACCTATAAAAGCACAAACCAAACCAAAATAAACCTTTTCTCTTGATAAGCTGATTATTTCAAGTTGTTTGTTATAGTGGAAAAGGGCAATAAATAATGAAGCAGCCATTTCCTAAGAAAGCCGGCACCTTTGCTCCGCTATTCCTAGGCTCCAGAAATGAGACCTATTCCACACTGTCTTCACTTGCTCAGCATTCACGAACTCAACATTCCCTTACACTGAATGCAGACATGTCCCACAAACAGATATATATAATAGGGGACTTTAGGATGTGTCAAGAATGGCAGACACCTCTGCATGCTTGGAAGGACTGTCGCTTCTAGATCCCTTGATGACGAGGCTATTAATAAACTTCAGGTGTTCCTTTTGTATGGCAGAAGCCACTAAGAACCCTTCCACCTGAAGCTTCCCTCATGTGACTCTCCTCCAAGCCCCAAGAGTTTTGTTGTTGTCACTAGATTTCAAATGCCATCTTCCCAGCTATTCTCTGGTTGCAAGCCCTCACTCCTACCCAAGAAACTATGGAAGCTGCAAAGCTGTCAGCACCCTCACTGGGTACTCAGCACAGACCTGGTCCCCAGCACATGCCTGGTAAATTCTGGTTTACTATCACAACCCCACTAGAAGCCCCTCAACATACTCTCTATACTGTGCTAATAAAGCACTGGAGCAGTAAGCTTACAACTAACTACGACCATGAGCGACAGAGGCAGCTAACAGTCAGCCCGTTGTTCGTGAGGCTGAAAGTCCAAATGGGATGTGCCAACCCTTAGCTATCCTGTCTCATGGTAGAAACGGCAATGGCAGCTGTCTATTACATCTCAAACCAGAGCAGAGAGCACTTAGTGTGACCGATCTCCGGCTTTTAAGTCAATTCTACTCATGAACACTACTTTCCAGCATCACCACCTCACCTAACAGCTCCCTGCTAGGGACCAGGCCTTTAACAGAGGTGCCTATATGGACACAACTGGCCAAACCCCAGTAACCACAAATATAGAGGAGGGTGGGGATGGGCACGTTTGTCAAATGCCCCAAGTTCCTGGAATGGAGAAAACAGTACCCATGTCTCCCACACAGGCCGTTATGACCCCAGAGAGGACCCATACCTGGCCGAGGCTGGGGTTGAAGGATGGAAAAAGCCTAACACTTCTCCTTCCTCTACCATGGTCTCACAGAGATACTGGCAATGGTTCTAAGAGGAACCAGCTGGGTTTTCCAGACAATGTCACTGGGTCGGGATTGCTTAGACACAAGTGACAGCAGCAAAGCTGAAACTCTACTCCTTTAAGAGAAGATGCCTGTTGCGTGAAATAATTCAAGGGCAAGGTTCAGTCTTCTGTATATGGTGGTGGTAATGGTGGGGCGGGGGAATGACAGAACCCAAGGCCTTAGAAACAAAACAGTTACACCCCAAATTGACCACATGGGTTTTCTAAGTCCTTGAGCCAGTCCTAGAACTAAGAAGCAAGAGCTGGCCACAGGTGCTGTCTATGATTTGACAATAGCACCACTTTGAAGCAATGACATGCTGGATGTGACTATTAGTGCCACCACCTCATGTGTCCCTTGGAAGAAGTGTCTCTATCATCAGAAGCCACTACCACCTATCTGCAGAGTTCTGAAGAGATCAGAGCTCTAATGCCTCATCTGTGTTTTGGTCATGGTCATACCCCTGGATGCTCCTCATGATACCGGACACCAGTCAGATGAGAAAAGAGCCTATTTGTTTGGAGAACAGAAAGATTCAACTTCATTTTCCAGTTCCTTCCTTTAAAAGTCACTCTTACTCCACACCCCACCAAAGAGAAAAGGAAAATTAAAATGCTGATTTGGGGAAGTTGGTGGCACAGCAGGAGACCTGTCTAAATGTGTCTTTGTCAAAGGAAGAGAGTCCAGGCTCCACAAAGTGGATTCCTGAGGACCAGAGGCAGAGGCTCATCTACATGGCTTAGCAGACTTCCTTACAAGCTAGCTTGAAAGCAGAACGAAGCTATTTTAAATTCCCCAAAAGTAGTCTCTGATGTCTGCCAGTGTAACACTTGTGACTGGCACCTGCCTTTGTCTGGTTACCTCCCATTGCACATCCATAGCTGCCTCCCTCTTTTGTCTTCCCTCTCCAGCTGTTCTCTCTCTGGCTGTTTCCTCGCAGGCCACTCTCACAAGTGGTTCAATTGTGACTCTTCCCCCAGATGCCTCAGGTGTGCCTCTCAGTCCTATGCCAGGGGTTTAGCACAGGGAAACAAATGGAAACAGGTCTAAGGCCCCAAGTCACTGGTCCTCATCCAACGTTACAGGGCTGAGGTCAAGAATCTTGTGTACCTCAGTCCTAACCACATTTGACTCTCCCAGGAACACAGAGAATCATCATGTCCCTCCTGAGGAAACTCAAAACTAACATTCAAAAAAGCCAAGTCAGCTGAGCCTTGGGGGCATGGGCTTGGAATTCTGAGGCAGGAGGATGGTAACTTCAAAGTCTGTCAAATCTGTCTGGGTCAAGTCTGTCTGGGTTACAGAGAAAGAGGGCTATATGCAAAGCCCAGTGAAAGAGCACCTGCCTACAGCTTGGCTTATGTCCAGGGGTTTAAAAGGTCATGGGTTGAGCTCTACAATGAACATTTTTCCAGACATTTCCTCCTAGTTGTGAATGGAACTGTGGTTTGGACATTCTATTCTGCTTCCTCAATTTTGATAGGATTTCTTTCAATTAATATATAATAACTGTGATACATATGTTTTTTTATTTGTGTAAATACAACATGCAAGTATTATATCCAGGTAATTGGCATATCTATCACCTCACAAATTATCATTTCTTTGTGTTGGGAACAGTCAAAATCTTCCCTACTATTTTGAAGCATACAATTAATTGTTGTCAATCACAGTTACTCTACTGTGCACAGAACATTAAAGTTATTTTGCCCACAGAACTGCCTAATTCCTGTGGCATCAAACAAAGTCCACATAATTAAAGCCTTCAACATATTCAGGAAAACCTTAGGTTCCTATGGCCTCCTTTCACAGACTGTTTCCGGGCATAGGTTAAGCAGACTCTACCTCAAGTCTACTAACCACCTGTGCGATGTGTCCTTCTCATCAGTGTCCCCTGATGTGAGAGTTCCTGCAGGGTGTGGCCTGCCTGCCATCCTTCCTTCCCTCCCTCCCTCTCCACCCACTTCTCACCACTTCTGCCTTCATCATGGGCAGTGTCCAAAGGAGTCACATGCCCCTCAGTTTGAGGACAGCTCCACTGGCCTTAGCTTTCCCAGGGAAGACACTATTTAATTGCATGAAACTGCTGAACTTTATGCATGTTTATGCAAGGATGCACGCACTGAGCAATGTCTTCACTTTTTATATAGTCCAGTCTAGCATATGACAAAAAGGGCTGGCCTCTGGCTCCCTGTGATCTGTGTCACTTCCAAGTTGCCTGCTCTACTTCCCTCCTCTGTCATCCTAACTTTGTGCTCTTTTACTCTCATGATACCAAGCTGGTCTCCCTGGTACAAGCAAATGCTCTAGGCAGCTACCCCTTACTAGAACAGTTTCCTTCCCCAGCCTTTATGCAAACTCGGAAGAGTCTAGAAAATGCTGCCCCTCCAGGCTGTCTCCTTTTCTCCACACTCTGCGCACAAAGTAGCTCCTGTCTTTACACATATCAAAGCATTCTAAGTTGCTGGCAAATGCAGGTGTATAGCAAATGCCTCTGAAAGGAAGAGTGAGAGAGAAAGAAGGGGAGGGAGGGAGGGGAGGGGCTTGGGTAGGAGGGTAAGGAGGGAAGCTGGGTGTGGTATACCCTTTTATCTCAGCACTCCTGAGGCAGATCTCTGTGAGTTTGAGGTCAGCTTGGTCTACATAGTAAGTTCCAGGGAAGCCACGACTATGTAAAGACCCTGCCTCAAAAAACAAACAAGCCGGGCGGTGGTGGTGCACGCCTTTAATCCCAGCACTTGGGAGGCAGAGGCAGGCGGATCTTTGTGAGTTCGAGGCCAGCCTGGTCTACAAAAGCTAGCTATAGCTAGTTCCAGGACAGGCTCCAAAGCCACAGAGAAACCCTGTCTCAAAAAACCAAAACAAACAAACAAGAAATAAGAAATACATAAAAAGAAAGAAAGCTAACTAGTTCTATGAGGTGTACAGACCAGTTATCAAAACCCTCTCTTTATTGCTAAGTGCACTTTGTTCAAAATGATGAAGTCACTTAAAAGTGTCAAACAGGAATAGCTAGTAAGGGACTCAAAACAGACAGGCAGGCAGGCAGGCAGGCAGGCAGGCACACGCGCGCGCGCGCGCGCACGCACACACACACACACACACACACACACACACACACACACACACACACCCCTCCCAATATCTGTTGACTTTTGTCATCTACAAAAAGGAAAAGAAAACTGAGGGAATGACTCAAACACATCGAAAGTCTAGTAGCTGTTTCTGAGAAGGAGCTGCTGTCTTTTTGGAATGAGCACTCTGACGGATGGTCTTGTGGTCTGCTTGTATCACAGCATCCAGCTGGACTCGGCCAGAGCAGTCAAGCACTAAATTAACAGAGTCATCGCTGCAAAGGTTCAAGGGCTCTGAACAGGGGATGCCTACCTAACTCTGAAGAACAGATTCCCACACCCCTTTGTCTCCCATATCAACAGGCTCAAGCCATGTGCTCTCAACACTCTCTTTCCTCTCCTCCTCCCTTTCTCTCTCTCTCTCCCTGGCGGCTGCTGAATGCAGCTGTTTTCAGCTCTTCCTGGTGGTCACTCCACTAAAAATAGCTCTGAGCTGTTGCGTGGAAACTTGAGCAGAACGTGAAAGCAGATCCCCTTTTAGTCTGATCTGGTTCAACCTTGAAAGATAGGCAGCTATGAATATTCCCTCACGTGTTTACATGGTGCTGAAGGAGTTGTGTACCTACAGCAAAACACAAAACATGCAAACAAAAATCATGAAGGGATAGAGTCACAGGGCCAGGTTCGCAGCCTTAACTACCATCATGTCAATCTCTTCTGTTTGAGACCAGACTGAGAAACTCAGCTGTGAGCACAGCTGTCATGAAGATCCCAGGGACAATTCCTGAGAGTTGAGATTTCTGACTGCCTGGGGGAGGGCTAGTAGAGGTGACAAAAAGTGATTACATAGAAAGTCTTGTAAATAGGGGTACTGGGTTCTTTAAAAATCCTATTAAAAGCAAGCAAAAGCTGTTTATAGAAACTCAAGCAACAACAATAAGCCCATTCATCGTTTTGGCCACTCATCTGCTGCGTCATATGTAAGCACTGAACAACCAGAAGACTCTGGGTGTCTTCTGCGAAGTGGGTCCCAACTGAAGCAAAAGCAGTTAGAGAATCAGAGAGGAGGCTCCAGGAGCAGGGGCTGTCCACCCGCTGCCTTCCTCTGACCTTCTATAAGGCATGAGCACTGGCACCTCCAAAGATGCAAGGAGGCGGCCACCCAGACAATATATAATCTGAAGTGGCCTGTGACTCCAAGTGTCCTCTTGATGCGTGTAATTGAGAGAAAAAAAAATCCAGGGACAAGTCTGTAAGACAGTACTCTTTCTTTCTTGAAACAGGATTTCTCTGTAGCTTTTTGGAGCCTATCCTGAAACTCGCTCTGTGGAACAGGCTGGCCTTGAACTCACAGAGATCTGCCTGCCTCTACCTCCTGAGAGCTGGGATTAAAGGTGTGTCCCTCCACTACCTGGCAACAGTGCAGTTTCTTAGAGCACCTACAAGTAAACAGTATGTTTTTCTTCTTAATTCTATGCGTGTACAAGATGACTCACATCACATTTGCCTAGGAAATAAGAATTTTGTTCTATGATGTTCTGTCCTATAAAAACTTGTGCTGTGTCTGGCTGAGTCAAAGAGGGGAGGAACAAGCAGCCTGCCTGCCTTCAGTAGGACTTGTCCCTTGGTGACACTTTATCACGTTTACTCACTGGGCTTTAAGGTACCCCTGTGGTGGGCCCTATTTATGAACCTGGGCCTCACACTTAATATATGAACTTCTAGTTAGCATGTATGGTGCAGTAGTTTGAATAAGAATGACTCCATAGGCTCATATATTTGAATTTTTGGTCTCCAGTTGATGGAACTGTTTTGGAAGGATTAGGAGTTGTGGCCTTGTTGGAGGAGGTGTGTCACTGGGGTGCAGGAAGCTTTGCCATTTCAAAAATCTACAACAATCCTACCTAGCGCTCTCTCTCTCTCTGCATTCTGCTTGTGGATAAAATATAAGCTCTCAGCCACAGCTATAGCACCATGCCTGTCTGTCTGCTACCATGCTTCCCAACATCACGGTTATGGACAAACCCTCTGAAACTGTGAACCCTCAATTAAATGCTTTCTTTGATAAGTTGCCTTGACAACTTATCATGAGCACGTGGGTGAGAAGGCTGGCTAGCATACTCTTAGTATCAACACAGTTGTGTGAGTGTGGAAGTAATCACCTATGGTATAGACATTTGAACAGCAGTGTCCACCTGATACACTACTGCATCTTTAACACTAAATTTTTTGTTAACAAGACAAAAAATTTACACTTACTGCCAACAGCTTGCTGGCAGCCAACACCAGGATGAGCTGTTGCATGGCAACAGTCAAGCAAGCTTCCTCCTAGGAAGGGCCATTGCTAGATCTAGACTAATTCCAAAATGGACAAATATTTAAATTTTTATGTTTGTTAAGGATTTAGGATGGAGAATCCTGGAAAAACTGATTCATATTAAATAGATCGATGATGTGGATTTGCCTTTGGATCATGATCATAGGCTGCAACAGAATGTTTTAGAAACTTAGAAATTTCTGTGACTATCTGACTCCTACAAATATACTAAACAAACCATGCATCTGTATTTTTAAAAATGTCTGTGTGTGTGTCCAAGTTAGTACATACATATGTGTGAAGGTGCTTAAGGGAGCTAGAAGAGGTCATCAGTTCCTTGGAGCTAGATTTAGAGGTGTGAACAACCCGAATATGAGTCATGGAACCAAAGTCAGGTCCCTGAAAGAACAGCAAATGCTCAACTGCTGAGCCACCTCTAGCCCTGCACCTGTGTTTCCATAGAAACACGTTTTGTCTGTTTTTCTAAGAATCAAGGTGAGAAAAAAAGAACCTGAGAGACCCAAGCATTTGAAATACATACAGTCACCCTGGGTATGTCTGGGTTCCAGTTCCAAGATCACTCACTAAAATTCACAGGTGTTCAGCATCCCTTAAACAAGACAGCATAGTATATGCATAGATGTGGTCACCTCTGGGTTATCAAATGCAATGCAAACACTATTGAAACAATCACTATACCATAATGTTTAGGAAGTAATGACAAAAGAAAGGGCCTGTGCATGTTCATGTACATATAGGATAGACATCCCCTCCCCAAATAGTTTTGGTTCCCTGGATGGCCAAATGTGAGGACATGGAAGCCAAAAAATGCGAGGCCTGATGCTACTCACAGAGAAACCAGGAGCCAGTACTACCATTTTCATGAATCTTACAAACCTCAGCAGCTTTATGAGCAGAGCCTCTCTTTCTCTGCATTCTTGGTCTAGAGAACCCACTTCATCCCCATAAGGGGAGCTGAGAAAGACTGTGTGCATACAAGTGCCTGTGCACATGCCTGTGCACACATGCACACAAACACACACACAGACACACAAAGAGTCCAACTCCTTTTCCCATGTAAATATATAGTGGTCTCTCCAAATTGGGGTGGGGACTATTCATGTTCAAAGCTGGTAAACTACTGAGTCATACTGCTGTGGGAGCTCCTTCCGCTCCTTCATCCAATAGCCTTTAAGATCCCAGCCCACTTGGGCGTGGCCTCTTATACTAGAAATGCAGCTGAAAAGCCTGAGCTCTCTTTCCGGCTCTCACTTCCGGCTGCTAGATTCTGTTCCTGTTCCCCATTTGTGAGAAGATTGTGATCGAGGACAGTGATCTGTAAGTCTCCTCTAAATAAATAACCCTTTATTATACGTAATTCTGAACTAGTATGGAATTTCTCAGGTGGGCTCTGTTTGCTAGAGGTAAGTACTCTCATTTAAGAGAGGCTTCCTGATTCAGCTTTAGCTGCAAAACCTTGTAGCTCTTTTAAGAGGTCCTGCCACAAAACACTTAAATGGTGCTGATGAAAAGCTGACTGCGAACTTTTTGGTGGTGGCAGGGACCATGAAATGCCATGGAGCTGTTGTAACAGGAGAAGCGGGCTGCTTGTTGTCCCAGCTGCCCTGCTAGCTTACACCAGAAATAACCACACAGAAACTGTATTAATTAAATTACTGCCTGGCCCATTATCTCTAACCTCTTATTGGCTAACTCTCACATCTTGATTCAACCCATTTCTAATAATCTGTATCACCACGAGGTCGTGGCTTACCAGGAAAGATTCAGCATGTCAGACCTGGCAGCTCCATGGTGGCTCTCTCACTCTGCTTTCTTCCTCCCAGCATTCAGTTCTGTTTACTCCACCTACCTAAGTGCTGCCCTATCAAAAGGCTAAGGCAGTTTCTTTATTTAACCCATGAAAGCAACACATAGACAGAAGAACCTCCTACACCAAATTGTGGCAATAAACACGGCTCTGGCCAGTACCTCTGCCATGAGGCTAGACTCTCAGAAAAAAGCTAAGGAATGGGCTGGATCCAGCCATTAAAGCCACGGCTTTAATTCTAGCCATATTGCTTGGCAAATTAAAGACTCATGTGGTCAGAAAAAGAGAGATATACAGTAAAGATAGATTCAAAGGCAAAAAAAAAAACCTCTAAACAATTTGCAGTGTGTTTAAAAAATATATGTAGGCTTAGGAGAAAAAAAAAGGATAATGTCCTTAAAAGAAAAAAGAAAAAAAGAGAGTAGTTGGGTGTGGTGGCAGACACCTTTAATCCCAACAGATCTCTGTTGAGTTCAAGGACAACCTGGTCTACAGAGTGAATTCCAGGACAGCCAAAGATACACAGAGAAACCCTGTCTCAAAAAAGCCAAAAATTAAAAATAAAAATAAAAGAAATAGAGTTTAAAATAAAGCCATGTAAAGATGAAAAATACACAGAGAGTCTGGATACTGTACGTTATTGTGTTTTCTTTAAATTGTTTGATGGCTAACGAAGGAGCAAAAGCTGCTAAAAGACATTTGTTTATAAATGCCTCTAAATTAATCCAAGATAGGTATTTTGAAAATACCTTGACTTCAAAATAGAAGTCAAAAGATATATTACTTTGGATAAAAGGTTTTGCTTTTGTTTCCACAGGAAATTAAGACTGTGGAGTCATTCTGTGTTAAGAAAAATCAGGTTTGACCAAGGAAGACCCCTGAGAAATCTCCAATAGGACGAATGGCCCAGATGTCTGAGTTCTACATCTAGAACAGATTCAAGATGCTACCTGAGATGATGAAGCCTCACAGGATACTCCAGTCAGAACTTGATCATAATTCCAAATTTTCTTTAGGTCCCTATAAGATTATCAGCATCCCCAATCAGCAGGAAGTAGCCTGGAAAACTATGCCCACATTCCCAAAAATGGATTAGGGATGTTTGTCTTTTTTTAGAATGTTGGTTACAAGTTGTTATGGATAATGGTCAGTAGAAAAGCTAAACAAAGGATATTAGATTCAGAGTTCTTGTTTAAAAAGGGGGGGAAGTGGTGTGGGACAATGGTCACTTGTACTCTAAATAAACTCTGATTGGCCAGTAGCCAGATAGGAAGTTTAGGTGGAACAACCAGGCAGGAAGTAGAGGAGGGTCAATAAGAATTCTGGGAAGAGGGAAGTTTCAGTCTGCAGTCGTCACCCAGACACAGAGCAAGCAAGATGTGACTGCCTTGCCAAAAGATACCAAGCCACGTGGCTAACACAGACCAATATTATGGGCTACTGTAAGTTATAAGAGTTAATAAGAAGCTTGAGCTACTAGGCTAATCAGTTTATAATTAATGCAGACCTCTGTGTGATTTCTTTGGGACTTAATGACTGCGGGACCGGGGTGGGAGAGAAACCCCTGTCAACAGTCACACCTTATACAGCTTAGGAGGTAAGGATGGCTTACAGTGAATCACAGTGTAGATTAAAAAAAAATCATTATTTAATGGTATTTGCAGATTACACAAGATTAAATTTTTAGTATCCAGAAATAATACTTTACCAGGATGCAACAAACTTCTTTATTTATATATGTGTTAATTTTGTGCTAAATATCTACTATTTTTCCATTTACAGAAAAAGCCTGAAGAAGCCTACAGTGAGGGGAAGTGCCAGGTCTTGGAGACAGAAATTGATTTTCGATGAACTTTAAACATAACAACTGAAACACAGCAAATAACCCATTTGCCACTGTGAGGCCTCAGGTCTGGGCTGCTCTGAGAATGGATTATTCAGTGTCTGCACTACCAGAATTCCCAGAAAACAGTGCCCGTGGAATGCTAATGTCATTACTATTAAATTTCATAGTCATGACTTGGAACCCATCTCCTTTCAGCTAACTCAGCCCTCTCTCCACCTCCACACACACAAATTCAAACTGTTTTTGCTTCAACTGTCTCTCTCCTCGCTGCTGTTATGAATGGAATGATCTGGGGGGCTCCTCAGATCATCTATGTAAATCTACACCAGTCTTTAAATGGAAATAATTTTGATGGTTATAATCAAAACATGCATGCTGTTTTCAGGGCTGAGAAAAATATGTAATTAATTACAGTGGGTGTATGAATGAGTCCACCTACCAGGTAACGCTGAAGACCAATCATCTGCCATGACTCTGAGGAAGAAGCAGGGTGAGCAGAGACCACTGGGAGGCCAGAAGGCAGTCAGGATGGGAAAAGGATGTGTGCATGAACAGGCTGAAGGAAGTGGGAAGGAAGCTGGGTGAAAGCAGAAAGGCTGGCTTATATGTAGGGAGAACAATGGTGAAGACAGACACACGAGAGCAGGTATCTGAATGCCTGAGTGGTTTCTGGATACCTGTTCCCTAGCTATAACTGGTGTGTGTATGTAATGTCACTGATGAATATACAAACTCTGCTTACTATTCTTTTCTTTATGATATGTATATGCTTTTTTTTAACAGAAGAATCCAAACTTCAAGCCAGGTTTGAGCCCCCACCCGTCACCCCTTACAGGCCATTCTACTTCACTGGGTCTCTCCCATGTGAGAGGGTTGGGACTGCTCTGTACCCTTTGTGGATCAATACTCTAGAACCCCAATTCTGTCCTTTGGTGAAGTCCTCTAGCATGTTCCATCTGTCTTGGGACTCACCACAGCCCTCCCTACACAGGACAGAAGCAGGGAAGACCAAAATCCAGGACACTGCTTCTTCCATCACATAGGTGATGCTGATGGCATAATTAAAAATTTATTTAATTAAAAAAAGAGTGTGTGTGTGTGTACACATGTGCATGCGTGGTGTGTATAAGCATACGTGCGAGTGTGTGCAGATTTCATGGCACAATCTGCTTTAGGTAATGAAAAGGGAATTAAAAAGCTTCATTAACTGGTTTAAGGCTGGGAAGGAAGGAGTCACATATGAGCCAGGAGGAGTGGGGATGGGTCTACAGATGGCTTCCTGTGGACATGCAGTTTAAACCTAGTTGAAAACAGCAAGATGCCTTGGTGTAAAGCAGTCAAACTACAGATGCAGAGTTTACACTGTGAGAATACCCAGGCAATTCACACCCTTGTGGAAAAGACTATCGAAAGGGTGAAAGAATAATGCTGACTGGTAAACACAAGGAAGATTCTCAGTCCCAGAAAAGATGACAGGAAAGCAGCAAGTCTTAACGGTCCCCACCAACTAGATTAACAAGATACCTGAGACTGACGAGATCTGGTGGATGGTAGAGAACACGCCCTCACGCCTGAACCTGTGACCCTCCAACTCAGCTTTAAGAATTAATGTTTCTCTTCCACAGTTGTCAGTAATGAACCCAAGCTTTAAAGTCCACCAAAGGCTGTGTCTCACAGCTCCCCTTGCTCCTACGACACAAAGACAGCTTTTCTATTTCACCTGCACAACAGAGACACCAGCTTCTGGACCACAAGACTGTTAACATTTCATTTACACACTTGGTACAGCATAGAGCTTAAAGTCAGGATCATGTATGTTACTAGCACCTGCGGCAGCTATCTGCCAGGACGCTCTGTACCGCAGCCCACAGTCTGCCCCTCGGCTGCCCTGTGGGCTGACTGCTCACGTCACCGGCTTTCTACCAAACTGATGTCAGCTGAAGATTCCGAGAGACCTGGGAGTTCTGGGATAAAGGGTTGACAGTGTGAAAGCTTTGGCCTCCTGCTTCCAAGGGGGAAGGTGTAGGTGTAATTATGCTCCAGTCAGGTCAAGGCTTGACTTTGCTTGGTCTCTCCTTATCTGCGGTGTTCCCCCTTCCTCCCTGCCCCCCAAGTACTCCCTCAGCAAATCCCTCACGTGCAAATCCCACTCAGGCTCTGCTCCTAGAAAATCCATCCCCAGATTCACCTGTAATGATTCTTTTTTTAATCAGGCAACGGTGCCAGAGTCTAAATCTCGGCATGTTTACTAAGGCACAGCTATATTATCAAGAAATGAAGAGCAACCTGGAACTACACAAGGGGACGTCAAACATGGTGCAAAAAAAAAAGAACATCCTGCATATTAATATTGGTGGGTGAGAGGAGACGCGCATGGCACAGTGCTGAGGGAAATAGTCACATGACAAAGTACCACCTACAATATAATCAAATGCATGAACAAAATCTGTAGACACAGTAACATGTCAAGAAGTAGTCTAAGCTGGGAAAACAAAAGGTGCTCCAACACCCATGTGCTGGTTTGAAAGAGAACGGCCCCCATAAATCGCGATGTTTGAATACCCGATCACCAGTTAGTGGAATTGTTTGGGAAGAATTAGGAAGAGTGTTGCTAGGGGCAGGTTTGAGGTTTCAAAAGCCCATGGTGCCCTCCCAACCCCCACCCCACCCCCCCAGCAGATCAGGATGTTAAACTCTCAACTACTTCTCCACATTATGCCTGCAGGTGCATTGCTAAATCTTAAACTGTAAGCAAGTCCTCAATGAAATGTAAGTTGCCTTAGTCCCGGAGTTTCTTCACAGCAATGGGACAACCCATGTCCCTAGTAGCACTGCCAGGAGCAGCCCAAGGAAGTGTTCCTCACCAAATAAACGGAACACACATACAAGGAGGCATCAGCCTTGAGAGCGAAGGACATTCTGACACCTGGCTGCTACAGCACGGTCAGAAGCCAGGCATGAGAGAGCAAGCACTGTCTGATCCAACAAGGGGCCTGCTGGGGTCAAAGTCACAGAAGTAGAGAACAGAATGGCAGCCACCTCAACTAGATGGCATCAGTTTTGAAAAGTGGGAATGTTCTGGAGATTAAGGTCAACAATACTGTAAATACCTGAACATGACAGATGTATACATGGTACAGATGGCCAAGGTAGCCAGACATGGTAGTGTCCACCTGTGATCCCCACACTTGAAAGGGAAAAGCCAGCGGATAAAGGGTCTAAGTGTCTGCTTTGGAGAGAGTTCCAGACCAACTTAGGCTGAGATCTGACACCTCATCTCAAAATAATAATAATAAGCACAAGTGACTATGGCACATTCTATTATATATTATTTGACCACAATTTAAAAATAAGATTTTAATACATTTTTTATCTGCGATGTTAAACAACATGGAAATAGGAGTAGTTGTAGAGTTCTTCCGTTTGACCATTCTACCTGAGCATGCATTCAGGTTTGAACACAATTATGTCTCCCACAGACAATTAAAGTGAAAGAGACCACACCCCAGTGGGTTGGTATCTCAAAGGCTATTGGCTAAAGGAGCGAAAGGAGCTCCCACAGCATCTAATGAGGCAGCACAGTTAATTGCCAAAATATTCAACATCAGAATACCCCCAATATATCGACTATAAAACTACTACAAGTCAGATAAAACCAGATGTTATCTAGTCCATCCACTCAACCCCTTTACCTGCCAAATGTCAATGCTAGCAAGAAGAGACCCAACTGAAGAACCGGGGCCCCAGATTTCTCTGTACCTCCTCCTTCCCCCAGTTCTGTGCCACTGCTCCGCTGTCTGCATATTGACTGGACACAGCTTTCCACACACGGTTAGGAGAGCAAACAACTGGCAGATCCAGAACTGTTGGCCTTGGAGAACTGAGATATGCTCAAGAATGGAGGGAAGACACAGCCCAGGCTTAGACAGGACTGGAGATGTCACTTTGTCACAATGCTACACTTGCCAGCAGCTTGAATCTCCTCTTCTACCATCAGCACAAGATTTGTGTTGATCCGGGCATGTTCATCTGGTGTCCCCTCGGGGACTGTAAGCATTCCTACCAGTCTCTGAGGTGGAAGGGAAGCAGTGCTAAAGGGGCCCAGGCAGACGGTGGCTCTGAACTTCAGTCTGAGCGACAACAGTGAGGGGGGGCTGCAATTATCCTGCAGACTTGGTGTTTGGCAGCTTGTCAGTCACTGCAGCAATGGACTACCTCAACCAGGCTCCCACCTCTCTACCCTCCTGGGTATATACCAACATGGAGTCTAGCTTGGCCTGAAGACTTATTGTAGCTAATGGCATATGAGCAAATACAACACCGAAACTGGATATCCTTAAATATTCAGGTTTATTTATTCCCTAGTGGAAATTTCTATGCTACCTTGCAAATAAGCTTGAGGTGGTTTTTCAAAAGATTTTGGATCCCTTGGAGAGAGGCTCCAGTTACCCCCCTCTCCTCCCCACGCCAAGAACCCTAAGTATACAAGTGAGCGCAGTCAAAAATCACAGAGACCAATAATACACATTCCAGTTGAGTCTAGGCCAGCCTACCAGCATACCAAACAAAGGGTAAATTACTTAATTTGTGGTGTTTGTTATGCAGGAGATGGTAACTAATACACTGTTCTGTCTCACAAAAACATGCCCCAAAAGCATGGTCCCAAGACTGCAATTCTCAAGATATAGGTGTTAGTGGGAGGTTTCATGGGGAGGTTTTAGTGGGCATCTATCTACTGTTTAAATATTAAACAGCAAAAGCCTGTAGGCATTACTAACGAAACTCCTTGGACAAGGCTGTCTGCATGTGGCAAATGGCATAGTCACTTTCTACCAGCAGCAACCATCCTAAGCCTTCCTATAACCTAAGGAATAGAAGACTTGATAATTCTCCCTGAAGTCCCACCCGTTGCCTCAGCAGTCTGAGTTACCTCTAGAACAGAGCTGTGTTTTCCTCTCTGTGAGTTTCTTCCATGTACAGGAACCGGAGGAAATCTAGACACCCTGGAGAGTTGCTCACAAGCCATTACACTGTGGTGGTTCTCTTGAAAGTGCCTGCTCTACATTAAGTAGCTTGAAATGTCACTGGGGAGAAAGGCTAGCTTCAGCAGGGATAGAATACAAGGGTCCCGAGAGCAGACTTCACGCCTATGATTGTTTCTTAGCAGCACAACACATCCCAATTGTTCCCTTCCCCCCTCCTTTATGTGTCTGAGATGACAACAAGCCTGAGCTGGGAAGGTCTGATACAGCCATCTGGTCAACCTCCTTTTCCACACCATTCAGAGGTCCCTCTATTTAGCCTGATACTAGTTGACCCAGGCGTCTCTTGCACTGTTTATCAGTTAGGGTGTTATAGAGCCTCAAGTTCATTGTATGAGTGAACCATGCTTAACCAACTGTCTGTTTCTCATTCATTCATTCGTTCATTCATTCATTCATTCTTAAAGAGTCATACCCAGTCACAATGCCAGTGAGAAGCTGTCAGCCCAGAGGACAACACCAAAGGGGGGTAACTACGAAAGATAACCTCAGCTGACACTGAGTCATGAAGCACCTTGTATGTGATACACACACTAAGAATATTAGAATGTACTGACTGAAGGATGTTACACACACAGCTAATAGAATGTGCTAGATAGTGAGTAGAGCTGAGATTCAAACCTGTCACACTGCCACACAGCTGCCAGATGGAGCTGAACATAGATAGGGTTGTTGAACTGATGGATCTGGGTTTTATTTCACTAGCCGGGCTCTATGGTGGCTTAGTTTTAGACAAAATGACTTTAAGGTGGACTGAAGGGAAAATGAGCCAATTAAAAATAGGCTACTGGGGCTGGAGAGATGGCTCAGTGGTTAAGAGCATTGCCTGCTCTTCCAAAGGTCCTGAGTTCAATTCCCGGCAACCACATGGTGGCTCACAGCCATCTGTAATGAGGTCTGGTGCCCTCTTCTGGCCTGCAGACATACACACAGACAGAATATTGTATACATAATAAATAAATAAATAAATATTAAAAAAAAAAAAAAACAGGCTACTGCAGTAAATCCAAAGGCAAGGTGGAGAAAATCAGGACAATGTCACAGGAAGCCTGGATTCCAGAGTCACTTTTGGTGCAAAATCAACAGGTCGGTGTCTCTGGATACTGGGAGTCAGGGAGAGACAATTCAAAGGCAGAACAGGCCTGAAATATAGTGGTGGGGGAATTTAAGGGGTTTCTAGGTTTAATAAGTCACTAGGAAGACTCACAGGGCTCACAGCAAAAGGTCACAGATCAAAGTCAGACAATGTAGAAGCTCATAAGGTCAGGTCCACCACTAACTACCAAGAGTCCTCTCTACATGGAACATACAGGGAGAGCTCTTTCCTTCCAGGAACAAATCCTGGCAACACACGGAAGGTGTTGATACTGCCTACACAGAGGTGTGTCATGCACAGAGTCCACAGGTTATACTGGAGACAACTCATACAGGCCCTCTCCACCAGAATATATCAAAATTCCAAACAGCTTCCATCAACCACACTGTATAGACAACAGTGTGGACACAGACAGGCACTCTTTAGTGTTTTGGAAAGGTGGGGAACTCTCCCCATATGCCATGTTTGCAGACACCAGCCCAGGGCCATTCCTGTAAGGCCAGTTGGCCAGCTCTAAGATGGACAGCCTCAGGCTGCTACATAATACTGCTTCAAAGATCAAGAAGTGGCTAGAGGTTATAAGGTGTTATAAGGTGACATCTTGTGTCCAACACACAAGTGCTCAACTCACCCACTGACAGCAGTTCTCAGCCACACTGGGATGACAGTCCACACTTTTACCATATCCAAACAGATTGCCAAAAATACACACAAATACATCTCAGGGCCAGCAGGTTTTGAGGCTGCTACCAGTTACTCACTATCCCAGAAAGGGATCCCTGGGAAGATGGCAATCTGCATTTCATTATTTAGATAAGTCAACATTAGGTCTGCTCCAGAATCAAACACAATTAAAGCTTTAATTAACTCAAACTCAAGCAGCCCCATCTTCAAATAAAAAACATTTCCAGGCAATGGATAAGAGGAGGGTAGAGGTCACTTCATTTTTAGTTGGGTTACTTCCCTTGTTGCTCTTGTGTCTGAGTGGTGCAGTGAGAGCGGAGACTAGAAGAGGATGCTCTACCTGTGCTCTCATGGAAACCAGGGGCTAGACAGGGAGCCACAAAGTCCCAGCAATCCTTCCGCTTCTGTCCCGCAAACAACACTAGGGTAGGTCCACAGAGGTCCTGGCACTTGTATAGCAGGGGACTGTGAGTCATCTTCTCAGTCCTGATTTTTAAGAGAAAGGGACAAGACAGAGCCTCCAAACAGAAATATATTAAAAATAATAACTTCTAGAGCCTCCCAAGGGTAGGTACATTTTTATATCCTCATAACAGCAAAGTGACCACTACAGTCAAGTCCCCCTACCCACTCTCACTCCATCACCCAGCAGATGCTCTCTACGAACAGAAAACAAATCAATCCATGGTTTCATGTGGACTGGCAGTCATGGAAGGGCAAACGAAAGATTTGGTAGAGAAGATTATAATAAACTTTCTGTTATCTCAAGGCTTTATGGGATGGGGACTCTCAGGATTACCCACAAACTGCGTCCTCTTGTGTCATTGAACCTAAAGTATCCCTCAAAGGCTCATATTCTGAAATGTTTGTACTCCAGCTGCTGAAGCTGGGGAGCCTTTAGGAAGTGACACCCGCTGGCAGAAGTGTGAATCACTAACAAAAGGTAATGTCCATTCTTGGTTCCTATTATAGGAATTATTAGTGATCTAGGGTCCTAGTCATCCATCATGTAAAAAGCCCCTGCTACACCCTCCCACTGCCATGGACTGCTCTATCCTTGCCCACCATGATGGTCTGAAACTTCTTTCCTTTCTTAGTTGTGTCTGTTGTGTACTGAGATCTCAGTAATACAATGTAACAAATGGAATAAACCTGGTATTCATCTTCTAAAGACTTTTATGTGCGTGTATCTATCTATAAGTGTATGCCCACATGTTGTATGTTGGTCCTCATGACTATGCACACGGAAGCCAGAAAAGCATGCTGGATCCCTTGGAGCTGAAGTTATAGGCATTTGTGGCATGTTTGCCTTGTTTCATGAGGGATGAGAGCCAAACGCCAGCCTGTATGATTGCACAGCAAGCATTTTAACTACTGAGCCATCTCTCCAGCCTCTAAACCTGGCTGTTTTTTGAGTGGGTTTTCATACAACTTCTAAACTACTAAACACAGTAGTTTAGTTAACTAACACACAACCATCACATACGAATCTGATCCAACTGTTGTCAGCAGTAAGACACATCCCTCTTGGGGCTCCTCTTAGACAGAACTGAAGTCCTGCTCTAATATTAATAAAAACAAGGAGGGGGGAGAGCGTGCACGCAGAGCAGTCACTCGTAAGGAAGAAGATGATAACTGAGATCTAGGGTTAAGAGTAAAAAAATATCCGTCCAGGAACTACTACACATAAAGAGACCTGTGAGAATGGGTGAACTGTTATGGCAGGTATAAAGCCACCAAAGGACGATAGAAAGATTGCTCAGCAGTGAGCTCTGGCAGAGGACCAGAGTTCCGGTTTCCAGCACCCACATCAAGTAGCTCACAAATACCTGCAACTTCAGTTCCAGGGGGTCCCTCCCTCCAGTCTCTGTAGGCAGCTGCACTCATATGCACTTAACCAAACCCACACCCATATGCACACGTATATGTAACTAAAACTACATCTTTAAAATAAATTCTAAGGGCTGGAAAGATGGCTCACTGGTTAAAAGCATTTGTTGCTCTTATAGAGAGCTCAGGATTCAGTTCCCACACCCACATGGGAGCTCACAACCATTCACAATTCCATTTACAGGGGCTCTGACCCCATCTTCTGACCTCTGCAGGTACCAGGCACACACATGGTTCACAAACATGCACACAGGCAAACACTCACACTCATAGAACAAATTAATTTTTTTAAAAAAGGAACACACACACACACACAACGAGACACTGTCCTCACAGAGCTTTTATGAACGGCCTGACATGCAGGAGTCAGGGTCAAGGGAAATGGATTCTCCTCAAGATGAAAAGAAACTGTATTCTGGGGGCTGGAGAGATGGTTCAGCAGTTAAGAGCATTGCCTGCCCTTCCAAAGGTCCTGAGTTCAATTCCCAGCAATGATATGGTGGCTCACAACCATCTGTAATGAGGTCTGTTGCCCTCTTCTGGCCTTCAGGGATACACACAGACAGAATATTGTAGACAAAATAAATAAATAAAGAAATAAAGAAATAAAGAAAGAAATAAATAAAGAAAGAAAGAAAGAAAGAAAGAAAGAAAGAAAGAAAGAAAGAAAGAAAGAAAGAAAGAAACTGTATTCTGATCACACTACCCACTCCCTTCCTAGACTCTGGCCTGAAGATTCACTGACCAAACAAGATGGTCTTTAAAAAGAAACCTCTGTGCTCTCCCAACAGATCTCATGTCCAAGTTCACTCGTTCAAAGCCAGTCATGAGCTTCCTTCTCTCAACTCCTGCATTTCTTCTTCCTTTCCCCCCACAAGAAACAACAAGTGCAATCACAGATCAACTTATTTTTAAGCATCTGAAGAGCCACAGGACATTGATCTACACTCCAGGCACTCAACTGGATTGTCTCGCTGTCTTGACAAGAAACACTAAATTATTTCTTGAACAAAAGCAAGGATCTTTTAGGTGCTATAATCTCATTCCAAATCCTTTTACCCACTCCCTACTCTTTTGGCCCTAGCACTGCAATCCTCTTTGGGTAATCTGAGGTCTGGCGGGCACCAGGCCTGTAGTGGCTTTTGCTTTTCCTCCCACTCTGTGGCATTGTTTGCTGCTGGGAGGGGGCACATTGCCAGGGTTCAGGGCCCCATAATGACTTTGTTCTTACGGGGCAACTGTTAATAATTAACAGGAAGCATTTTGCCTTTAAATCTCACAGCTTGAGTAACTAAGATCTCACAGTGCCAAAGAAACACTTAATTCCAGGGTAAGACGGTTCCAGCACACTCTAATGGGCCTCACCATAGCATTAACTGGCTTCATTCATCTAGTGATAAGGTGTTCATGCCTCTTCTCTGATAAATGCCAAGCCTAAAGGGGAGATGGGATGGGGAGGAGAGAGGCACGGTTTCCGTCCTCACTCAGTTTAAACTCTGCTGAGGAGAGGGGGTCACCAGTGTGAGAGCCTGGACAGGTGCTGGGGCACATCCAGTACTCATGTTCTGAACCGGAAGAGGTGACATGGGAAGGCCGGAAAAGAGATCAATATGGCATAACTATCAAGAATGAAGAGAGAAAAAAAAAAGAAAAAAAAGAATGAAGAGTATCCCAATAAGACTCAAAAGGGGACAAAGAAGGGGGTGCCTGGTAGTCAGGAGTCCCAAACACAGGGATGAAGTCTCCACCTGCAACTATCGGAGCAGACAGGAGCTCATTCAAAATGAGCGATATTTTGTGGAACAAATGGCCAGGTACCACTCTAAACCCAAGATACAGCAGCAAAGGATGCACTCAAGAGCACAGCCCTGAACAAGACAAAGCCTGCACAGTCAAGGAACTCACACAAAAGAAATACATAAGATGTGTGCGGTAACAAAAGCTAAAGAGAAATGTCAAGAGGGGCCACGGGAAGAAAGGAGAGAGGGTCAGAAGGTCTCTCTTCTAGATGGGGCAGACAAGGAAGGTATTTATGAGAAGGTGAATCTGAGCAAAGACCTGAAGAAGGGGCGGAAGCACAGTGATGAAGGCAGCCACCCCCAGGGCCAGTGCGACAGACATCAGAGACGGAGGACGAATACAGGCACAGATGAGGACACATAAGATGCATCTGGACCAAGCTGCCAGTGTTCAAGTTCCGACTCCATTATGTCACTAACAACTGAGATCTTGAGCCTGGTTTAGAGGAGCTTAGAATGCTCCAGAAGGGGTTTTGTAGCTCAGTTTCTCAAACTGCCCTTAATAGTTCCTCAGATGCAGATGTCCTTTAGACACCACCACAGAGACAAGATATGGACGTGAACCATCACCACAGGGGACGGAACAGGGGACAGAAGGGAGCCATCTATGAGCCATTTAGGAAGGAAGAGTCTACTTCAAAATAATTAAACACACAGCCAAGATGCCAGCTCTGGCCAGCACTGACAGTAATAATTCGATGGCCAGAAATTAATTGTTAATACTGTGTCAGGGAGGTGACAGGGCATCTCTAATTTCATGCAGAGAAAACACTATATATGATACTGAGCTATTTAACAATAGCCCCTGTGCGGGGGAACATCAAGAGAACCTCAGCATACATATACATTTGGTGGCAAATATCTCAAAGTGTGTCTGTGTGTCTGTGTACCTGTGTTACTGTGTGCGGCTAAACTAGAACATAAAACACTTGTAAATAGACCTACTTAATGAACTATCCTGGTCTAGAACGGTGGTTCTCAACTTTCCCAATACTGTGACCCTTTAATACAGTTTCTCATGTTGTGGTGACCTTCAACCATAAAACTATTTCACTGCTACTTCATAACTGTAGTTTTGCTACTATTATGAATCATAATATAAATAGCTGAAAGATAGGATATCTGATATGTGAACACTACAGGGGTCATGACCTACAGGTTGAGAATCACTGATCTAGGACATATTAGTTGTCACTTCACTGGGTGGCAGGCATTCCTGGCCTTGTATGGCGGATTGGTGACATAGAGCAAGACAGGTGACATTACAGATCCCAATGTCATATGGCTAGTTACAGTGGCAGGCGGCTCTGCACCAGGTCCATGTGGGTGACGCTAGTTTACACTCTGCCCTTGAGTGCTATGAGAACTGTGCTAGGTAATAGCTGCACCATTCAACAACCACGCCCACCTACCATGTACCATATGGCCCTTATCTAAGACATTACTCATAGAAAATCACCACAGGCATGGACACAGACCATCTTTAATCCAGAAAACATTCTTACCAATGATACAAAGCAACACTTGCTATTTAGGCCATGCCTTCTCATTCAACAGCTACCAAGTATGGTGTGGACCCAGGGACGTCAGGCCCCTACCTTCTGAAACAATATGCCTTTTTTAGCTGATGCAGTCAAAGGGAACAATTTCCCTAACAGTAAAATCTTTATCAGCCCACACCTATTTTCAACTGTCTGGATAGTATAAAACAAACAGAGGAATAAAAAAGACGCAAGGGTTTTCCACGTTTGGGATCATACAATTTTGTCTTCACTCATATAATGATCTAAGAAGGACAGTTACCGGAATTCTTCTCAGACCCAAATGGTCCTCCCACTAAGGCCCCCTGAATACCCATCTTTGTCGCATCCCACAATCCTCCAGCTGCTGGGGAAGGCACCAAGAGTGTGAGATACACACTCAGCAGCGCACTGGACTATAGTCAAAAGTAATGAATTCTCTGATAGAAAATTGATCTCGCTTGTTCCCATAATGTAAGCTCTGTCGAGAGAGCAAACAAACAAGGCTATAATAATTAATTGAAAAGAAAGACTCTAATTAAAATTTTATATTAGTGTACATAATGGCCAGAAATAGTAAACATTGCTTAAAAAAAAAAGTCAGAGCTGTAAAACAACAAAAAGCTCTGCCTGTGCAGATAACCAGCAAGCACTTAGCACCGTCAGTCAAAGCACACTCCAGCTCATCAGCTAACCCACAACCATCGGCACAAAGAGGAAGAATGCAGAACCATGAAAGATTTAACCACGAGCATTGGATCCAATTCAACATCTACTCATTGAGTGTGTCCAGCTTCTGACACGCCTTCGATAACACTCCGTGCGCACTCAGTACACACACAGCTGAGGTGTGGACAGCGGGACGAGAGCCATGGAGGGCTTTCCAGTGACTGAGCGCAATCACTATCGCTACAATGACACCCTTGGAAGAGAAACAGCCCATGTATACAGAGAATCACAAGAAAGTCTACAATGATGAAGAATCGTCCTGGTGGACCAAGAAGTTGAATCCGACAGGCAGTGAGGTCTTAGGATGCAGTCTTGCAGGGGGAACTACATACAAAACAACGAAACAGCAGCGGGAATGCTCAGTTGCAACAGGAAAGAAAGAAGGGTGTTCTGAATATTTCCCTCTCATTTCATACATGACACATTTCACACCTAGAAGTCTTGCTCCCTGTCTAGGAACCGTTTGCAATGAGCTTGGGTACTGCCTATCTTTGGGATTACCATTCCTGGAACACTGTAAATATAGCTTATAAAATTGAAATGAGAGGTATGGGGTCAAAGTTCACACTATTCTGCAAACTTACCCCTGGCTTGTGGAGCAGACAGAATGTATAACTTTCACCCAGTGGGTTAATGCAGTAGTATAGATGGTGGAGTTGACAGGCCAGTAACAGATAATACCTCTAGGGAGGATTTTAGGGCAAGACATTTGGTTCACTTCTCCCAACTACTGGCCTAACACTCCAATGGGCCTACCACTCAGAGAGTTGTCTAAGTGATTAAGGATGCCACTTTTGAATTCCTCACAAGCCTGACAAACACGAGTTTGCTTGCTGTCAGTAGTACATGCATAGTTTCCCAGAGTCCAAGGGACTGTAGAGATGGCCCAGCCCAGCCACTGAAGTTTACAAAGCAAGGAACTAAATTCTGTGAAGATGAAGTGACCTAAGTTTACCCAGCATCAACATAAAACACCTAGGTTTCAGATCCCAAGCAGTGATCCCCCAAAACAAGTGTTAACGGCTTCTACAATGTCACCCTGCTTTGTAGACCTCCAAACAGCCAGGAAAGCTAACCTCAATTCAGTTGATCTGATTGAGAAGATGAAGATCTGGGGGCCACGGTTCTGACAGCCACAGAGGCTCTGACAGGGTGGCTGGAAGCACACACCTGGCTGGCTTTACCAGTAGAGGGGTTAAAACCAAAGAAGCGCTTGCATTAAGGAATATCCAAAGTCGCCAGGTGGTGGTGGCGCACACCTTTAATGCCAGCACTCAGGAGGCAGAGACAGGCGGATCTCTGAGTTCAGTCAAGATCAGCCTGGTCTACAAAGCGAGTTTCAGGACAGCCAGGGCTACACAGAGAACCCCTGTCTAGAAACACTCCTACTACCCCCCAAAAAGAAATAGCCAAAGTCCTCAAACCAGTAGGTGACTCCAATCTGTTATATACACAGAAACTGCTTTGCACTAAAGTTTCAAAGATCTTACTCAGCTCCAAGAAAGACACACATCCACCTCCATGAGCCTGCCCGCTGCCTCCTTTCCAGTCACTAAAAGTGAGGCAAAAGCAGAGCTGGATCCCGTGAATCACTTCGACCGACTCAGGCGGAGCAGCCTGTCACTGAAACTGTTATTTGCTGAGCGCCTGCAAGTCTTGTAAAGGAAGACTGAAAAGAGATTAAGGCCGTTTGTCTACAGGGTAGGGTGAGAGAGCAACTGGAAGATGGGGTAAAACCAAGAAGCAAACCGGAACACAAACTGCTGCAAGTTGGGACTGCCAGCCCACAGAGACCCTGGCTTGGTCTGACAGGCTGTGGAAGTGATCAAAGGTATCCAGCCCTCAGACCACCGCTGGCCACTGTGCTGCCGGGGCTCTGCAGAGGAAAGGACCTGTCTTGTCTGCCTCAAGGTCCTCCTGTCCCGACCTGGCCCGCTACGAGGACAGAACCAAAGGACAGAACTCATGCTACAGTGCAAAATAAATGTACTCCCCACAAAAAAGTGGGATGCCTCCTTTTCACCTTTCTTCTGTGCCTAGTCTGGGCAGGATGCTAAAATATACATAACATGAAACTACTGTCAGCACCATTTGGGACATTCCTATTGCATAATCGATTCTGCCCCATCTGTGTCCAGAGCTCTTTCGTCATCCCAAATAGAAAATTACACAGGGGCTTTCTGTAACTGCTGTACTTATCTGCTTAGCATAATGTCCTCATGGCTCGTGCAGGTTGCAGCGTGCAAGTCAGAACTCCATTCCTTTTTAAGGCCGAATAATACTTCCTTGTGCACGTTCTGTTTAACCACCTGCAGATGGACATCTGGGTGGTTTGCACCAGCACCGATTTTTTTTTTTTTTAACAAGGTGCTAAGTGTATTTAGCAGTGTGCTGACATGAGGGAAGGAAGATAAAAGTCTTGGACTCTGCCACGAACTTCTGCGTGTTATCATCACCCCCATACGAGACTTAAGTGTTTTTAGTTTTGGCTGTCCTCTGTAAGAAATAGATGTTTCGTTCTGACTGACTTCACACAAGCACACAGATGTAACTGAAACTTAAGTCGCACAAACAGTCGCCACCCCCGCCCCCATACAATCACTCTAGCGCCTTCTATCGACTCTCTTATTTCTCAGAAAGAGAAAGAGTTCCAATCACTAAATTGATTTCACCGCCACCACTGAGTAATAGCTTACACAAGAGACACTATTTTCGGTATTTTTTACCCTCCAAATTGGTATCCCTTAGAATATGCTAATCACCAGTGTGCAGCCACTTTTAAAATATCAATTTCATAAAAAGTGGAAAATTCTTTAGTGTGCTTACCACAAACAAGTTACTATGATCTGTATTCCCCCAAATTTTTGACCATGAAAAATTTTACATACAGTCAAAAGTAAAATCTACTGAACACCGTTCCCTCAAGCCATTCAGGGACCTCTACACTGGATGACAGGAAGGTCCCTTCAATATAGTACTCTATGATGTGGAACAGAAATTCGCAACATGGGCTTTCCTTTGCACGAAACACAAATAAGCAGCAAAAATAGTAAACACAGCTCCCAAAAGATACACAGCATCCATCCAACCTACAGTTTAAAAATTAATCGGTTTCATTTTAAGAACAAATTTATATTCGGAACAAAATAAAATGAAGAGTATCAAATCCAATAGAGACCTAGGACACAATACCTGAGCTTCCAACAGAAAGCACAGGAAGAGGCTTTATGCATTTTTATTTTTGTGTGTGGGTTCTCTGGTTGTTGTTGTTTTTGAGTTTGCGCAGTACTGGAGACTCACAAACTCACGTTAAAGACTCTTTCTTGATAAATGTCAACAAAATTCATTGCTTTAGCTACAATGATTCTAAAAGAGAATTTATCCAAATCTAAAAGGTGGTTAGTTTTCCACAGTAGTTAGTTTTCATCAGCTTTCCATACAAATACAATTTTAAGAAGAAATTATAAACATTTATTTGCCAGGATGAAGAAAAGAAGCTGGATTCCAATGGTGGCAGTCAAGGCTAAGGAATCCTTTGGATGCAGTGAACTTTGATTCTTTTTTCTCTTACTAAAGTCAGTACAAGTAACTTGCAGATCATAAAACCAAAATTATCAGTTTGAGAAAATATTGTATGATCTGTCCTGACTCCGCGTGCATCTACCTATCTTTTCTAAACTAAAGCCACCCTCCTGGATGAGCACACCTACCACTCACCAAGGAGGCTTGTCCTTCCCTTCCCCCTGCCCTCTACAGCTCCTCTGCCACCTTTCCTCAGGCCCCTTCCCGAAGGGCTCAGGCTCGCAAGGCTCTCCTTCCCAACGCTCCTGTTCCCTTAGCTCCACCCCATTTGGGCTCTCCAAACCAGTCTCCACACCTCAGCCCCCTTTCAAAAGGATGCTAACTTTGTTACTTTTCTCATCCTGGCTACGGAATACCTGATCAAAGTATCTTCAGGGACGGAGAGCTTATTTCTGGTTCAGAGTCAAGCATATAGTCTACCATGGGTGAAGTCCCAGCGATAGAGCTTCAGGCTTTGGGCACACTGCATCCACGGTCAGGAAGCGGAGAGACTGAGGCTAGTGCTCAGCTTATTCCTCCCTTTTCCCATTAAAATGTTTGGTTATTATTATTATACATGTGTATGTGTCCAACATGTATGCATGTATGATGTGCAGGCACATGTATAGACGTCAAAAACAACTGGGGGGGGCAGTTCTCTCGATCCAGCTTGTTTTGAGGCAGGGTCCCTCTTTTTACCTGCTGTGCTGTAAGGCTGGCTGGCCTCAGGCTTCCGTCGGCCTCAGGACTGCTGAGGCTATGGTTCCCTTTGTCGTAGCTGGCTTTTCACACGGCCTCCTGGAGTCAAGCTCAGGTGCTCAGGTTCTCAGGCTTGTACAGCTGGACTATGATCAGCTGAGCCACCTCCCAAGCCCCTACTTTCTCCTCTTTATTCAGTCTGACACATCCAGCCCAGGCAATGGGGCCGCTCACTTTTAGGGCAGGCATTCTCACTTCAATTAGGCTAATATAGAGAATACCTTAGAGACAGGCCTGGAGGTCTGTCTCCTAGCTGATTCTCAGCCTGCTGAGTTAACAATATTAACCATCTCCTATACTATTCCTCCTCGCTAAGAATGACATCAACTCTAGACGTTGGACAATGTTTCCACCATGAGGTGGCAAATCGCGGTAGGTAAAGAAAAAGTGCAATAGAGCTGGCAAGGTCCCAACTCAGCCATCATGGCTAACCATCCTCTCAGACCTCTCAAATGGAAAAGCGCAGTAAAGTCTAGCTCACTTGGTTCTTGGGAGGGACCTGGCACACAGTAGGTGCTCATTCAGTGCTTTTTTGTGTGCTCTCGCCCTACATTTAGAACAGTTTGGGTTCAGAAGAGAAGAGGATATCAATCTGAAATTCTAACCGTGCTAAAAGAGCTGACTTCCAGAGTTCATCTCGCAGACGTCTAAAGCATTGGGTAGAAATAGATTTTTGTTTCACTCAACATCAAAGAGTTGTATTAGAGAAATTCAGATGGTTTTCCTGCAACTTTGACTTCACCAACCCGATGACAGAGCACACCACATCTAAGAGCTGAGGGCAAGAGGGGCAGTGGCAGAAGAAGGGACTTCAAAGGGCTTTAGTACGAATAAAATTCCATTGGCATTAACGTGTGGTATGTGCAACTGTTCTTTCCTCTAAAAAGCTGAGGCACTGCTGCGGAGTGAGGGGCCTTCAGTACTGAAGAGGATGGCTGCCCCCGAACGAACACACACAACACACAACACACAACACACAACACACAACACACACA
>PVIU01012868.1:0-58255 GCA_004026605.1 Ondatra zibethicus | reverse complement strand
GCACACCATCTCAATGGGTGGACGAATCCCTTGCGGTTCTGACTTCTGTGTTCATCTTCTCCCTCCTTCTGCTCTTCAACTGGGCCTTGGGAGCTCAGTCCAGTGTTCCAACGTGGGTCTCTGTCTCTATCTCCATCCGTCGCCGGATGAAGATTCTTCTGCTCTTCGACTGGACCTTGGGAGCTCAATCCATTGCTCTCCTGGATGGAGGCGAGAGGGCCTTGGGCTTCCCACAGGGCAGGGTAACCTGCCCTCTCTTAGGACTGGAGGGGAAAAAGGGAGGGGGAGTGGGGAAGCGGGAGGGAAATGGGAGGAGCGGAGGAGGTGGAAATTTTGAATGGTACTATTTATAATGCAATAATAAAAAATTAAATGTGGAAAAATAAATTTAAAATTAAAAAAAGTTAAAGTATTTATTTATGTATTTTATATCCCAACCGTATACTTGATAAAGACAATCCAGTCTACCTTCTACAAAGTATGCAAGGAAAATACTCTAACTGATGAGAATACTAAAGAAGTCGTGCTTTCACTCTGTTTTATTTCACAACAATTTCTAAGGCTGGTGACAGCTCAGTCCATTCGAAGGGGATATGCAGAGATATCATATTGAGCATAAAAATACATTCCAATGCAGGCTCCATTAGTCAATTCTGTGTAATAATGGCTATGCAGAGATTCTTTTAAAGAATGAAGGTTTCCCTCATGTAGAGCATGCATTGTAAAGATATACACATACACATATTATACCTTTATTATTTTCAGATGTTTGTAGGTGCATTATAATTTGAAACGGATACAGAGTCAATCATACAATATATCTAAATTAAATCTGCTCTAATCAGCATTTAGGCAAGTAAAAGGCATTCATATGCAGGATGGCAAAGTTTTTAAGAGATTAGGAACAATTGTTCTCATCAGTTTAAGTAAATTTTCCAATATTTTCTGTACCAAAATTTGAACAAAAGATTTGCTTCTGTCATAACCTCTCTGAGGGAGGTTTGTACTTTGCTCAAGTGACTATTTTGGATTTTATAGTCTTTTTTTGAAACATACCCAATCAAGGGCAATGGTATTAGAAAGTTGTAAAATGATATTTACTCAGTAAGAAGTTTAATTCATTCCTTCTATACTTCACTTCTCAGAAGGACTTACAGTTTATATTACATTCTTGCATTAAACATGCTGATGTCTATAACAATCAAAGTTATTTAAGCTCCCCAAAAAGGGAAGGGTGCTATTTAAATGTAAAAGAGCCCTTTACTTGATCCTAAAAGACTTGCCTTCCAGTCTTCACATGTTTTAATAAACTTCATGACCTTAAACTAAGCGTTTACTCTTAGCCACATCACCACATCTGTGAAAGAGGCAGATTGGATTGGCTAACTCTAGTTTCTTTGGGGGCTCTCCTTCTTCTCTTGGCCACATCACCACATCTGTGAAAGAGGCAGATTGGATTGGTTAACTCTAGTTTCTTTGGGGGCTCTCCTTCTTCTCTTGGGTCTCCAAATGCCTCCACCTTTGGCAAAGTTATTCATTGTATGTTCATCAATTTCCCTTCACAGAACACAAGCTTCATCCTGGAATGGAAAAAATACATTAGTTGACTAACAGTCAATAGTGGAAAAGTCAACATGTGGCAAAAAGCAGACAGTAAATGTTTGTCCAAATAAAAGTGGAGCACATGGCAAGTCTTCCCTTATCATCGTCAACACAGCAGCAGAGGTAAGGCCTAGTGGTGACCTGATCTACTTCATTAGGGCTAAAACAAAAATAGAGTCAGTAGAAAAACATGTAATGTTCCATGTAGTAGCACAAAACCATGCAGGCAGAACATGATTGAAATTACCCCTTCTATTTTCCAACAATGTAAGTTTCTGAAAGTTCTGCATTTTCTTATTTTTAATAATCAGTACAAGAAAGCTGAATTCTCTTCTCAAGCTTTCCATTTTATTAACTCTCTCATATGCCTGATATTTTCTTGCCTTTCTAACTTCTCTAATAGATTTATATACAGCAAAAGAGTTAGCATATATAAGGTATCTGAATTTTGAGGTTATGAGAAATAATGATACATCAGATATTTTATAATTTTCTTTTTGTTTTCATCCTAGAGTAGAAAAAAATAGCATGTAGTATAAACACATTCTCATTTCCAGATTCCCATGTGTTTCTTACCATTTATTCTTAACACATACTTTAAAGAAGTCATTTCAAAAGTTTGCGAAGCCTTGTCTCAAAGCTGGTTACACTGCACTTGTGGTTCGCTTTTAATGACTTGAAAAGCATAGTTCAAACAAATGGCAGAGCTGCTTTGCTTAAATTCTTCTAATTCTGTAGAAGCCCAAATAAAATGGTTCATTTTAAAAAGTGATTCAATGGAAAAAATAAAACAAAACAATGTATGGAAAAATAAATAAATAAATAAAAACAAAACAAAAAAAATAAAGAAGGATCAAATAAATTGGTTTGAAGACGTAATAATGAGCCTAATAAAACAATTTGCAATGCAAAAAAAAAACAAATATAAAATGTCATACAGAGAGCAGAGTAATATCTTAAATGTTGAACCTTCTGCTACTTTTCATTAAATGTCTGGGGTGTTGTGTAAGGGAAAGAGACTTGGGCTTTTGTCTTTCTTTCTTCCTTGCACACGCAGAAAACAAAATCACCATGTCTGAAATCCTTGACACTGTCAGTATATATCTGAGAAAACGACCTTTCCAAGGCCATTGTCTTTTCTCAGAATTCTTTGCTGTTCTGGCCATAAGGTTTAAGAAACCACTCAAGATTCTGACGACCAACCACAGTGGCCCAGCTGTCTGCTAAATCATCCCACACACCCTCCTCTGTGTTATTTTCCACTTATTTATCATGACACTCTGAAGGCCTTTTCATAACTCTAAGTGTTCACTCAGGAGACGTAGGGGACTGGCCCTCGCTTGCCCTTTTTTGTTGTGGTTGGCTAGCTTGTCCTGGAGGGAATATTCTTCCCTGGGGACAACTGCTTGATAAGAGCCTGCTGTGTCTTGTCTCAGAGGAAAGAACAAATCTCTGTAGTCTTAAATTGACTGGACTAGGGCCTAAATGCTGAAGTGCCCGGGACCTAAAGACACTGCACCCTTGACCTTCAATGACTGCTGTGCAGCTGTGGCTGTCACTAAGAAACTGAGGGAGGATGAGAATTTTTAACAATTTATGGAATAGCACTCAATACTGAGAAAAACACATTTTGGTTACATTACTTTTAAGAAATGATTGCCATACTAAAATTCTGTTAACTGCACTGCAGAAATGTAAGCACACTGATGTTTATTGTCATGATTTGTGTTGTGCATGAGTGCACATATGCTTGCTGCTTCTTATGTATCCAGAGCATCACATTGGCAGATGTCTTCTCCTCCATCATCACAAGAATGGCAAACATTTATCTAGCATTTACCATGTGTCATTTACTGCCCTAAGAACCTTCTATGTGTTTCCTTGTGGGATCATCACTGCAATTCTGAATTATTTCAACCATGTTATATTTCTAAATGTTGCTACTATTCTTGTATTTCTGTAGATGAGAAAAATTATACCTAGATAGATTAAGATCTAGCCCAAGGGCAATGTAGCTTATAATTGACAGAGAATAATTTGAAACCATCACCTCTTTGTAGCATGTATTCCTTCTGGAATTTTCCTGAACTACCACTGCATGTAGGCTAGACACAGAAAGAATTCAGTTAACATGGGAGATATCTTCTCAGAATGAGACTCTAAGGGTCACAAAAACAGTTATGGTCTCTAACTCAGGAGCACCTGCAGCTGTTATTCTTAGAACATCCAATGATGTTATATGCTTAATAAACATCCACCAAAAATAGCATTGGTACTCATTAAAGGACAAGATGCACTCACTGGCAGCTAGGCATCTTAACCTGTGCACAGGTGATGTGTTTTTAAAATAAAATGTGTGCTTCAGTTATGGACATCATGAAGTAGTTTAAAAACAGTGACACAAAAGTAGGTGGCCGGCTTTACTATGACTTGCAGGCAAAATTAGAGATAAGTATGTGGTACTTCTAAGGCTTAGAGATAATAAAAATCAGATTCAGCATGCAAGGTTGTTGTTATGATTAAATAAATGTTTCATATCATAGACTTAAGGTGCATATGAAAAGCATATTATGAACTGTTCACATTAGCTATTTTAAGGACGTTATTTTTATAAATTATCTTTATGGTTATTGACAGTCACTTATATCAGTTAACAGTCAACACAAGACTCTGAGTAAAAAATATGTTTACTTTTCTCAGTGTTGTGAACTAACGCATGACAAGAGCAACTGACAGAAGGGCTCATTTTAGCTAACAGTTGAGCATTCCTTTGTTGTGGTGTGGCGGTAAGAGTGCCTGTATTGAGGAAGTAAGGGCATGATGCTTGCACCACAGAGTGTCAGCACTAGGGAATTAGAGAGGGATAAATACTGGCATACCTTTTGCCTTTTCATTTTTAATCAGTATAGGAAGACAAATGATGGGGATGGTGCCACCCAATTCCCAGAGGATCTACCTTCCTCAGTGAATCTCTGGAGGAACTCTAATAGATAAACTCAGAGATGCTTCTCCATGATAATTCTAAATTCACTCAAGTTGACAGACAATGAACTATCACTATGGATGATGTGGTCACCTCTTGTAAGATGAAAACTTACTGCTTTACACAATGTCTTTAATTTTTTGTTTCCGTTTTCATTTCAGCTGACTCCTGTGTTAACGTTCTGTGTGGTGAGCTTAGTTGAATGGCTGTAGCATCCATTAATCCAGGCCACCTCAGAGAGTATCAATTTTTGCATTAAAGACAGAATTTCAAGTATTCAGAGACCTATGAATTATTTGTGTGTTTGTCTCTTCCCATCTAAGGAGACATATACCCATTCATTTCTGCCATTTCTCTTTGGCTGTGCTTCTGTGATCCTTCTTAGTACTCATCATTCATAGAACATGTTTCAGTTTGTAAATGCTCCTGCTAAAACAGGGTGAATGGAGCAAGAGGTCGCCTTCCAGTAGAGTCTACTCCCTGCACAGTATGAAATCAGTACCACTTGCAGACTAGACAGTAAAGTTAATGTAATTCACAGTGGATCACATGCGGATGACTGGGCAGACCACTCACAGGCCTGACACCAATATCACTGTAATCGACAATGGATCCCATGCTGATGACTGGGCAGAAAAGCAGCTGCCGGCAGTCCTGAATGCTGCCTTCCTGAGCTGTTTATGAACCTCGCGTTCTGTGGTGTTCTTGTTGTTTTCATTTTTATGCCTTGTCAGGATCATTTCAAACTACTGTTCTTTTGGTATTAGCCTCATCGGCACATGGATCTATTTAATAGATGTTTGTTCAGTAACGTATTTTTTGTTTTGCGCTGTTTTTGCCCAAAGGGATATGGAAATGAAAGACCAAAGCACATTTAGAGACACTTCTATTGGTGGATGTTCATTCATTCATTCATATATATATATTATATTATATATGTATATATATATGATCACCATCATTAATTTAGTTCCATGTTTTTTTTTTCTTACTCAGAATGAAGTTTCAAGCATTCCTGAAAAGTCAGAATGCAAATGCAGTCACGAATTGGCAGAAGAGTTACACTCTCTTTAGGAGGTCTTGCATATTGGAATTCCATGCTTCCTAACATTTAGTTCTAAAGTTAGTGTAAAACATACTTAAATGTCCCTGAAATACTAGATTCAGTCTCAGCAAAGAAAGGAACTTACTTTGTGAAACCTTAAAGAAAGCTGGAACTGGCTAAGAACAGACTGATTAAAGTAGCCCACAGAATTGCCTGCTTACAGGTAAGCATTATGATAAATTTGACACAGCAGAATTAGATTCGCTGTGTGAATAGCAATCTTCCCCTTGCATATATTCATTCTGTTCCTATTCTATGTTGTGATCATCTCTAAGGAATATTTTATCATCTTAAGAAGAGTGAGGCAAATTGCATAAGTTGAAAGGTGAACTTAAACATATATACAGATATACGCATGTATGCACTCTCAGAGACATGTATGCACACTCAGAGACATGAGCAGTATTGATTCCCTCCAGTTACAGGGACTACCATACAAGGAAAACAGAGGTGAACAAGAAGATAATTCTTACCTTCTGAAATCTATGCAATGTTTATGTTTTTAATTAAAACAAACCTTATTTTTAAAATATTACATATAATCTTACAAATCAAGAATATTAAAAATTTTGTATTTATGCTGAGTTGTTTAATAAAAGTTACATTTAACTCAGAGAATATTTGGCCACAAGACTTGAATATACATAAATCATACTCAATTACTTTGAGAAATAAAAGAGGAAGATTCAAATTTTGCTACTTTGATACAAAGAACAATGTACTAAGGAGAATTACCACAAACATATTATCAGAAGCATCCAAGCTCAGGAAATTCAGCAAAGACAGAATGCTGCAATGCACAGGAACACAGGAGACCACTGCACAGAGGAGCAGCTCAGTTAGGTCAGGTGCTTTATGATACAAGATCAAATGCTAAGAAAAGATGTTAGAAGGGCCTCACTGATGCTGCAATGAAGAGGTCCACTTAAAACAGCCAGAGAAGCATGCTCTTGAGAAGTAAAAGGTAAGCCGGTCGGTGGTGGCGCATGCCTTTAATCCCAGCACTCGGGAGGCCGAGGCAGGCAGATCTCTTATGAGTTCAATGCCAGCCTGGTCTACAAGAGCTAGTTCCAGGACAGGCTCCAGAGCAACACAGAGAAACCTTGTCTCAAAAAACAAAAAATAAATAAGTAAAAATAAAAAGATAGGATGTACGTGGCCATGAACATGGTTTTTTCTGGAAAGTTCATCACAGAAGTTGTGTGGAGGCTAATCTTAAGGAAAAAAGAGGCAGAGCCAGGAAGGTGGATAAAGGACGTAAGGATAGTTCTAAAGAGAAAAGATGTGTGCCTGGCCTGGAGAGCCACTGCAGCAACAGAGAATAGACACATCGACTCAGTGAGTCAGACACTGACATCCAGTGACACACGATGTCAGTCCTGGGGGAGGTAAGGCATCTCTGTCTGGTAATGTGAGCTCATTGAGCAGCTAAGTGCTTTCTTACTATCTCTTGCTTGTCAGTATTGGATTTCCTTGTTTGTCCTACCTTCCCAGTTTGAATATCATTTTTATCCTGATTGAGAAAACAGAAGCAAAATAGTCGCTCAGTCCTTCCAATGTCATCTGCTAATGTTACGCCATCTGGCCGAGGAAGCAGGCTATCTCTTGCTATGTCTCTCTTTGAAATTATATTTAAATTGCCCTTAGTGCTCTTGGAATTACTTGTCTCATCCTGTGGTTGAGCCATTATGATGCTCTTTTTACAGGTTCTTGCTACTCTTTCAATTTTGCCCTTGGTGTGATATTTTTTCCTCTTTGCTACCACTTTCTTTCACAGTTCAGAAAAAATAAATTGTCCATGTGCCTTCAGAGTTTTCACTGGTAAAGTATGTATACCCCTATTGGACACTGTGAAGAATCAGCAATAAGTTTTGACACAGTGCAAACCACATTTTGTATATTCAAATTCTTATTCCTATCTCAATTTAACATGTCTTCCAGCTCTAGTTTTGCTCCTTAATTTTATATTTTATTTATTTAAATCTTGTTTATTCTAGTTTTCTGTGTTCTATGTAGCTCTCTTCTTTCTAATAGCACTCTTGCTTTTACTATTAAGCTTCTATAGTCATCTAAAGGTATCTATATGTATCTGGACTTGGAAATTTTTCTTCCCTGGTATTTTCTTCTTTTAATATTACATATTTCTACTATGCTTATGTAAATACCTGATAGTTCAAAGCCATGCATGTAGGATTAACTATGGATACTGATACTTCAGGAGCTTTAAAACATATTCCTTATTTTAGATGGCTATGAAATGTGTGTGTGTGTGTATGTGTGTATGTGTGTGTGTGTGTGTGGTGTGTGGTGTGTGTGTGTGTGTGGTGTATGTGTGTGTGTGTGTGTGTGTATTTCTTTTGACCCAAAAATTTAGAGCTATTAAAATGAACATGTACAATTACTATTCTTAGGAGTGTCACTAATGAGAAGGCATTTAGGATTCTTGAAAATAAAAATTAACTAAGAGAAAAATGAGAAGAGAATATCTGCTTTTTAAAAATCATTCAACTTACTTGCTCAATCCAAAGTTTTCCAAAGGCCTATATATTTTCTCACATATAATAAGAATGCTGATATTTTCTCCAGCAAAGCACAAACTTTGTTGTATTAAGCAAAACAACATACAATGAGAGTTGAGCATATGAATATTTTTTTAGATTAACCTCAATGAAAATATTTTTTTGTTCTTGGATTTTGCACATCATTTCTTGAAGAAGATTGCAGAAACTAAGTTCAAAATTATTTATGAGATTTTCTTTTACTTAATGCTATAAAACCAAGCTTACTAAAGATTTCTGATGATTTTAGCTTCAACTTAGATTTTTTAATGTTAAAATATTTATTTAATTTAATTTTCTATTTAACATGTTACTTACCCCGACACAGGCTGATGGATAATCATAAGGGACTTCTACAACGAACTGATTTTGCATTTTATCTTCATTCATAAAGTGAGACATCAACATAAATTACTTTTGAATTGACACTGTGGGAAAACAAAAAGCTTATATTAAATATGATGCTTTCCAGGAATACAAACTTGAAATTGAAATTTTAAACTTTCTGGGATCCAAAGTATTTATGATGTTGAATGATAGTGGCAAGTTTCATAGTTTCATAGTTCAGATAAGTAAGGTGCAGAACCACCTGTGTTCTGATGGGATATGTCTGCTTTTCCATGTCTCTTCATTAGCACAAATCATAGTTCAGATAAGTAAGGTACAGAATCACCTATGTTCTGATGGGATATTTCTGCTTTTTCATGTCCCTTCATTAGCACAAATCATCTCTATATTACATTAAGTAAAAGTGAGGAGAGTTAGGAGTGACTCCATTGTGAGGTATGCAGTTGAGGAGAAATGTCTGAAGCATGAACTGCAGTTTGGTGGAACGCTGCAGTTGTCTGATGTAGCTTTGCTGGTGATGACCACACATACCCTGAGGTTAAATTTTATGCCCAGATCTGCGAAGTTTCCCAAGAACCAACAAGGAGAACGAGTCTCATATGTAAAAAAAAAAAAAAAAAAAAAAAAAAAACCTTTATTTTATGTAAGTTTGCAAACTGGGTCTCTCCACATGTCCAACATATTGGAGTGATTGGAGAACCCCTAGCTCAGTAAGTGTTGGGGTTTTTTGTAGTAGTAAAGGTGGGGGTGAGGGGTTTCTGAGGTTAAGGACCCCTGATTGGCTGACATTTGCCTAGGGGTGTCCTGGTGAGTGTGTGCTGGAAGGTGATCCTACCTACAGTGGTTGGCACATTAGGCATTTCCTTTGGATGGTCTGTTCTTGGGTGGTATTCGGGTAATCTCAGTTTGTGGTTCTTCTTGCAACCTGGTTTTGCTTCTGGGTAAACTACTGAGACCCAGGCCTCCATTAAACTTATCAATGGCTGAGTCTTACTCTGGCAGGTGATAATGGTTGGAAGTAAAAAACTTCCTTTTGGTGGTCTGTTTCTATTTAGCTTATCATGACTGGCTCCTACATTAAACAGATTCAGAATTTCACATTCAGACTTTATGGAAAAGCATAGAAGAGTACTCACTGGGGACTTCATGTATGCTCTGCCTGTAGGAATGATGCATATCATCTTCAGTTAGTCCAGGTTCCTTTTCGCTCACAATAAAATAAGTTCCAAATGCTACTGGCCTGCTAAAAAGGAAATAACAAAATGCTTCCAGTAGCTGAAGGAAAGGGTTGGCAGAGTCTGAATTTCTGATCAGCTCCAGGGCATGGATGTCGGTGAAGGTGAGAGGCGTTGCATAGTGTTGGGTGCACCCAAAAGCATCTGTACTTCTGCAGAGCAAGCAATAATAACTGTGATGTCTTCACGTTGTTCAGTTCTTTGACTTGTCTATATTGAGCAATGCTACAAACAAAACATCATCTTCGCTCAGCCACTTAGTATCTTTGATCACTTTTCTTCTCTTTTATTTTAGCTTTTATCTAATTCGAATGCTCTTCTCTTTATTTAAAGGAAATGGAACAGACTTGAAAGATCCATGCTGAAGTTGTCCCCTCTTCATACACATGAGTCTGAGCTCTACAATGAGCCTTGTCAATTCTAAGAAACTCTAGACTGACTTCATGTCTGTGAAATAGAACACACCCTAACAGACATTGGACTATAGATAAAAATAGCAATATACTATTATCCTGCAGATTTTTTTTTTTTACTTTTAAAATGGTCAGCCATGTTCCTATACCATTAATTCTCATTACCAAATTAAATAGAGCTCAGTGTTTGTAAGTGATTGACAAGATCAATAATTTTAAGTTCAAATAGGAACAGCAGTCTTTTTCTCCCCCTTTAATCGAGGCTTCTTTGTTTTATCCATATGCCTAGAGCTAGATCCTGTTTTCCATCTGTAGACAGCGATTCCTGCTGTGCATTGTTGAGGAAATGAGAAGAGAAAATGGAGAATCAATTTGAAGAAAAAAGCTTTAGTTGACAAAGCTTTGTAGAAGATCAATGGAATCTTGCTAGTTAAAATATCTTCAGTAGCTGAGATAAAATTTCACAATCGCCTTAAATACTTCCACATTTTTGCTTTTTTCATTTCAGTAGTTGGAGATAATCCTTATATGCTAGCAAGATTTCTTTTATGATATTTTAGCACTTTTTTGTGTTACACATAGCCAAATAAAATAATAATTCAGAGATAATAGAAGTGGAAATGTGCTCCGCGAGCTTATTTGACACCCGTCTTCTTAAAATTAACTTCTTCTAAAACTTAAAAAAAGTTAAAATATTGTTTCAAGATGATGATAATTGTTCTATTTCTTTATTACCTAATGGTTAAAGAAAGTATTTAAGCTTATTCCTTTATCACTTGCTTGTTTACAGATGTTCTCCCAAAACATGGGATGTGTTCTTTTGACTGCAAAAAGATACAATTGCTCATTCGGCAGTTCCGTAGATAGATCTAATATTTACTGACATATCTTTCTCTAATTTTCATAAATGAAGTCTTTCTTTATTTAAAACATAACAGTATTGAGAATTTTATTTCATTCTTGTTTATTAAAACATATACAAACTTAATGAACAGTATCCACGTAAACTCTCCTAGAAATGTTGCTTACTCATGAGCCAGAAAAGTCAGTTGTTTAGTAACTACTTTAAAGACTACAGGTAGGTTATAATTTCAGCATTACGATATATAGCACTCACCATACTTTCCCCTAAAAACTCTGCAGGTTGAGAGCTTTGTTTTGGAGATAGGATGATTGCTGCCACATCAACATCATTTTTATATTAAAAATGGTTACTGTACATGAGGCCTATTGTTTCAATTGTACATCAATTAGCAATCAGACAGAATGAAACTTTGAAACATTCTGATTGTTAATCCCAGAGATGCTTCAAACTGAATATTCTGAACATACTCAAATACATATTAGTTCCAAATTGAAGTGCTTGCTATATGTGAATTTTTGCTTAGTTATTCAATATTAAAATGCAGTTTCTGAGCTTAAATATGCACAGAATACACAAACACACACACACACACATATATTCATGAAACGTAACTACACACATTTCCTTTAAAAGAGAAAGGTCCTCACCATATTGCCTACACTGATTACTTAACAACTCCTGAGCATAATACCATTGTGCTTTGTTTTCATTTAGAATATACTATTTTTAATTTATATTGATTGAAAATATGCTAACATGTAGTAGACTGTGACTGTTGACTGCGAAGAACTTAAACAATATATTATTCAGACACAATGGTTTTTATGATTATATTCTCCCTGAAGACTCTGTACGTAATAGTTAGGGTTTCTCTGATGGTCAAGATACATATTTATTTAACAATTCATTAGCAACTATCATTTAATACTTAAGTAATATCCAGAAGGAAGAATTATTTAAAGGAGTGAATGGGAAAGATAGGGGCATCTAATTAGGGAGGAGAAAGGGTATAAATGCAGGAGAAGCAGAGATAGGATGCCTGAAAAGTCATAAAGAATCCCATTACTGTCTATGGACCTAAAATTACATATACGTCTCTGTATGCATTTGCACATGTGGGTTCAGTGAAATTCTCATGCCAGGTCTGGCAATGCTCCCAGAAACAGCCTAATGAAGACCAAACACCAGACATGATAAGATTTCTTTTTGAGTTGTCGTTTAGGGTTGTCGAAGTGACAACTGAAATAAAGGTTGACTCCCATAGATGAAGATTAAGTCCCTGTCATTGAAGACAACATGCACAGACAGAACACGGAGGATTTGAGCTGGCTACTATCTGAAAGCTACTTCTCTAAGGACTAGCATTCTTGGTATCAGAAGTTGCCATTTAAACTTTCAAGGGAAGGAAAAAAGCAATAGTCCTACCACGACAATGGCCATCATGGCAAAATATTCCTAAGAGTGGAATAGTGACACACATAGCTTGGTGGTGGCCGAAAGCTCTCTAACTGGACTTAAGGTACTCAGCAAGTGGAAAATCGTGCCTGATACTGTACAGTTGAGCAACTATCTGGGGCTAAGGAAGTTGTGCATTTTGTAGGAGAATCTGCAACAACTACTTTAAGAACTAGCATAATCCCTAACTACCTTCTAAATATTTATCTTTATATCCACAGATAAATATTATTCTCACTCCTTATCAAAGAAAATTTTGTTTGCCACAGACAAAGACCATTTCAGAACATGAGAAGTGATCAAAATGCAAAGAACAAAAGATTGAATGGTTTCAAACACAATCAATGCAATTATAACATTCTTGCCTCTAAGGTACAGAGAATGTAATGGAAGGGACATGGAAAGAATATGAAACTTAGATGAACAATAAGTATGCCATGAAATTTTGTTTCTTTGAAATATCAGAGAGCTCTCATCAACATGGCTGCCTAAGCAAGGCCTGAACAGCAAGGATATCTGTAGATATGCTAACACGGAAGGGTGATAAGACAGAGGTCTCAATCCTACACAAAGAGCTGTAAGCAACTAAGCAATACTGAGCGTGGGAAGAATAGTTTCCTCCAGGGAAGAGTCCCACACACAATTTGGTATCTAATAGAATGTGGTAATGTCTTAAATATATATACAAATAGCTTTATAGGAACTGAGATGACTATTTAAAAATTTAGGTGTGTGTATGAGTGTGTGTGTGCATGCATGTGCACAGACATACACACATGTATGTACACAAATGTATTTTGAATAACATATGTGCATATATAATGAATAAAATATGTTTTCAAAAAATACAGTGTCTTATTTGGAGGCTATATTTTTATCATTGTCATAGGGCAGCAGAAAAATACTACAAAACATATGACAATGTGATTAGCAACTTTCTATTTTTTAAAAATCATAATTTCAAAAATGTTCATGAATTTATTAGAATCTTCTTCTTAAAAACCAGAACTAAATAAATGTTCTTTGTTATGACTTCAAAGATGTCATAGTCTTTCGATTGCTCGTAATTCTGTTTTGTACTCTCATATTTACATTTCTCATTGAAGAGCTATATGATCTTTGCATCTTTCAAACATTTTTACTCTGTTTAAAAACACTGGGAGACTTGTTGACTTAATGTCAAAATGGTCAAACTGAAAATAAATAAATTAGACTTCATGTGTTTCTGATTCAAAAATGTTGTTTGTCTTTATATAACAATAACAGAATAAAGCGCAAACAGAGATGAAACTTGCCTCTGATATGGTATTTCTAAATTTTCAGGCTTTGCTATAGTTTTAATATTTAATATGCATAGGAGAAAAAAATAGTTTTTTATTTCCTTAGTTTTCATTTTTTATTATTTAATACTTAAAATAAAAACTAAGGACCTTTTAAATTATTTCTCATGAATACAAAGATAATAAATCAAAGCATTAAAAATGGAGTTTAACACAATTGTCTCTTAGACCTTTGATGATTTCAGACTGATACCTATGCAAAGACTGAATTAATATTTCATTTTGAATATTTTAAATCAAAATTCTCAACTAAATTCATCTTCCAAGACAAATGACTTTTAAGTAAATTATTTGACAATATTTTAAAACAGAAACATTTAAACATTGACCTTCAGTCTCTCAGGTTCATGAACAAATGTGAATTTACTTTATAGATGATTAAGTTGCCAGTCTACAGAGTGTGATGAGTACAGTCATTTGTTGATTGTTCAATGATATTGTATATTAACGACTTCGTGAGATAGAAATGAAGATAAAAATGCCATTTCCTTAGACAAACAAATTCTAAGATAAGTTTAAAGAAAAATATTCTCTTAAGAGTACAAACCTAACTCTTCAGTGGCAATAGCCTTATCTTTCTGACACAGAGCATGTTCAGGGCACACAGGAGATCCAGGGAAAGCCTTCTGTTTCCTTTCTTTTCTTCAGCATACGCTCCTCGGGTAACAAGAAATAAGGAACTCAGAAAAATGTTTCTAGTTCAAAATATGCTGATATGTCTATCATTAAAAATTGTTAAACTGCATATTAAAACATAAAATATGATAAAAATGATATACTCTGAATGTAGGAATATGAATACCCACTGTTTAAATTTGTACATTTTCTTGAATACTACAATGTATACCCTGTAAAGATATGACGTCTTTCTCTCTACCTATCATTTCTGAAGTCGGTCTATCCTTTGCTTAATTCTGGACTTCAGAACTGCAGGACCTGAGAATTTATTCAACCTTCTGAGATTTAAGGACTTTTCTTTTTGCCTTATATGGAGAAATACTCCTTTGGCTTTTTGTGTTTTGAGGCCTTAGATTTGGACAGAGGCAGGCAATTATTATCTGAGGTGCTCAAGCTTCTAGATGACCTGTTTGGAACATCTTAGTATCCTTAACTACCTGATCTGACTCCCCTAATAAAATCTTCTTCATCTATTTCATTATATAGCCTATTCATCTGTCTCTCTGGAGAACCTCATCTAATACAGAATGGTAAGCAGAAAAAACAAAAAACCAACCAGCAAAAAACTAAATGATAAATCATTTAGAAGAGTGGGTGGAGAGTAAGAGTTTATTAGTTTTAAGAATTCCATAATAGTTTGGATACTATATGATTTGAAAGCTCATGGGTCACGTGTTCAAGACTTGCTGCCAGTCGATGGACTTTTGGGAAACTAACAGACCCCAAGGGCTCTTTATATAATCAACAGATCAAGTTGTCTAATCCCATGGTTGATTCATGGTATGACAGAATTAGGGAGGGAGTGGGAAGAAATGTGACCTAACTGGAGGAAGCAGGTCCCATCTAGAAAGACATGTGTCTTCCCCAGCCTATTGTTCACAGACTCACTCTCCTTGACGACCACAAGGTGAGGTACCCCACTTCAATAATCATTCTTCACCACAGAGCCGTAGCATCGTCCCACAATCATAGAGAGAAACTTCGATACATATGAGCCAAAACGAAACTTCCCTTCACTTTCCCCATTTTTCTCAAACTCACAAAAATCTTTCTAATACAAATTGTTATATTTTTTTCAAGAGCACCTAAAAATGTTTCTCTACATCTTGTTATCCTAATTTCAGGGTTTTTGCCATAGTTCTCTCGTTCAAATTAATCCATAATCCAACCCTTTCCTAACAAAATGAACTTCTATTCAATATCATTACCTTTAAATTTTCTATTAGGAGATACAGCATTCAAACAAAATTTCTGATCTTTTTTTCAAGCATTTTATTTTTTTTTTGCTTTATAAATAATACCATTCAAAATTTCCACCTCCTCACCTCCTCCCATTTCCCTCCCACTCATGCCCCCTCCCCCTCCAGTCCTAAGAGAGGGCAGGGTACCCTGCCCTGTGGGAAGTCCAAGGCCCTCCCCCCTCCATCCAGGCCTAGGAAGGTGTGCATCCAAAGAGACTAGGATCCCAAAAAGCCAGTACATGCAGTAGCATCAAATCCCAGTGCCATTATCATTGGCTTCTTAGTCAGCCCCCACTGTCAGCCACATTGAGAGAGTCCAGTTTGATCACATGCTCGTTCAGTCCCCGTCCAGCTGGCTTTGGTGAGCTCCCATTAGATCAGGCACACTGTCTCAGTAAGTGGACGAACCCCTCGCGGTCCTGACTTCCTTGTTCATCTTCTCCCTCTTTCTGCTCTTCAACTGGACCTTGGGAGCACAGTATAGTGCTCCAATGTGGGTCTCTGTCTCTATCTCCATCCATCGCAGGAGGAAGGTTCTATGGTGATATTCAAGATTTTTTTTTCATCAGTGTGGCTATGGGATAAGGCCAGTTCAGGCACCCTCTCCTTTACTGCCCAAGGACCTAGCTGGGGACATCCCCTTGAACACCTGGGAACCCCTCTAGAGCCAAGTCTCTTGCCAACGCTAAAACGGCTCCCTTAATCAAGATATCTTCTTCCCTGCTCCTATATCCGCCCTTCCTCCATCTCAAACATCCCATTCCCCCAAGCTCGCCCCAATCCTCCCCTTCTCCCTTCTCTCTCCCCTCTCTCTCCCCCCACTCCACTCCCACCCCATTCTCAACCCCATGCTCCCAAATTTTGCCTGGCGTTCTTGTCTGCTTCCAATTTTCAGGAGGACTATATATCTTTTCCTTTGGGTTCACCTTATTATATTGCTTCTCTAGGATCATGAACTATAGGCTCAGTGTCCTTTGTTTATGGCTAGAATCCACTAATGAGTGACTACATACCATATTCATCTTTTTGGATCTGGGTTAACTCACTCAGTATAGTGTTTTGTATTTCCATCCATTTGCATGCAAGATTCAAGATGTCATTGTTTTTTTACCGCTGCGTAGAACTCTAATGTGTATATGTGCCACACTTTCTTTATCCATTCTTCCATTGAGGGGCACCTGGATTGTTTCCAGGTTCTGGCTATTACAAATAATGCTGCTATGAACATAGTTGAACAAATGCTTTTGTAGTATGATTGTGCATCTCTTGGGTATATTCCCAAGAGTGGAATTGCTGGATCCTGAGGTAGGTTGACGCCCAATTTCCTGAGAAGCCGCCACACTGATTTCCAAAGTGGTTGCACAAGTTTGCATTCCCACCAGCAATGGATGAGAGTTCCCCTTACTCTACATCCTCTCCAGCATAGGCTATCATTAGCGTTTTTGATTTTAGCCATTCTGACAGGTGTAAGATGGTATCTCAAAGTTGTTTTGATTTGCATTTCCCTGATTGCTTATGAAACACAACTGACTGCAATTTAACAAGATATGGAATCACCTAGTAGAAAAACTAAAACTGAAACAAAACAAAGCAAAAAAACCTCCATGCATGTCTACGAAAAATTTTCTAAGTGAGATAAAGAAAAGTGGTAATCCCTGCCCAGCCAGTGGATTGTAGTGTTCTAGTTACAGTTCTAAATAAAATGGGGAGAGAGGCAAGCCCTGTCACTCATCTCTCTGTTTCCTGACTGTTCCCTAAGGCTCCTCCTGTTGCCAAGACTTCCTTGCCATTAAAGACTGTACCCTCAAACTGAAGACCCATGTAAACCTATCTTTCCTTTCTTTAAACACACACACACACACACACACACACACACACACACAACCGTTCTCTAATTGTCCTTAACACCTGATCCACAGGAGAAAATTTTTCCCTATTACTGGATACCTAGCAAATTGCCCACCAGTTTTCCAAACCAGTGCAACACCAACCACATCCGAAATATTTTCCCTTCCACCCACAGATGAGTGTGGTCCTGAACACTCACCAGGAAAACTTCTCTTTGCAGCAGATGGAGACTTACAGCGTAAAATCTTTCCTCTGTAAGCTGATTTTTGTCATGGGTTTGTCATCTCTATGAGAAAATAAGCTAATATTCTTACTTCAACTCTACTCTCTGTGTTTTGAGTTGTAGTTACTGTCTGCTACCCATTTACACACTTTATCACACCATAACTCAGCAACTCAGCATAGAAAAACATTCTCGTGATCAGAGGTGACCCATTTGTTCTATGTTTGATTTGTTATCTTTTTCACTTTTCATAGTCACACTCCTAGAGGGTCTAGACATCCTTCACAAACATGACATCGTACTTCATCAACATTTTATGGCATGCATTTTACGACACAATATTGCAATCACGTTCATTGATAATGATCGCCAGGAAATTTTATGCATCCTTAAAAAAGATACCGTGTTTATTCCTATATCAACATCTCTATTTGCCTCATATTACATTTAATGTCATCTAAGTAATGCTTGGAATATATTTTTACTGTATTGGAACTTTTAAATAAATATTGTGAACTTTTTAAAACAGAAAAGCTGAAAGGATCCATTGCCGGGGAATTCATAGGCGGTCTCACCCAGGAGCCAATTTCCATGCAATTAAAAGAAAACAAAACAACAAATATGGTTCTAACTCACTTGTTATGGAAACTAAGTCCTCCTTCTGCATTCCCTGTATGACAAGTCACAGCAAAAAAGACTAATCTGTGGTGACAAAGATCCCCCAGACTTAGCCGCTCAATGCATAATAGTTAATTTCTTTTTTATAACAAGTACTCGGTATGTTGAATGACTCTCCCGGGCCGCTGTCATTCATGTCAAGATTCAGTAATAATAACTAATTCCAGGCTCAGCACCCAAGGAAAAGGAAAGCATGAGAAAAACTCACTGCATTTTTCCCTGTCATTTTGCTTATTTTAATTCATTAGAACATACTGGCCAAAACAAGCAAGTGGAAATACATAAGGAGTAACAAATTAAGCTCAGTCTTCCATGGTCAAGAAAGATCAGCACTAGGTATGATGACTATTCTCTCAAAGGAAGACACCAACTTCCAATAAGTTGGATTTTCACTCATATATGATTTTAACTTTTAGGTACCTATCAGACAATGTTTTTTTAATCTTCATGAATGTCAGGTGAAGATAAAATATAAACTTGGCTAGTAAATCATCTCATAACTGCTTATTCCAAATACTATGGCACTGTGCAAAGACACCCTGAGACAATTTAATAGTTTTGTTATTGGTACCATTAGGAGTCCTGGCCTTCAGCTGCTCTTCCCTGTTAGAGATCTTTCCTTTCCTTCTGATTTGAGTTACTGAAAGCAGTGTCATAATTGTTTACCAACTCAGCTTCACGAGCACGTGTTGCCTTGAGAATCAGAGGATAAGGTTTTCACCTGTTGGCCTACCTGACTGTTGGGTATATAAGCCTCCATGGTGCTACTGAATAAAGGGCTTCTTACCAGTGACTAGAGGTCCCTGTCTCTCTGTGTGTGTCTTTGTGTGTTTCAACCTCCAGCCCCTTGCCCGAAGCTCGCAAACTGTATGGTAGCACATAGAGCACAGACAGGCGCTGTGCGCTGCATTTTGTCATCCTCCTTAATTCTGTGGATTGGAAATCTTGATGGTCACAAAATTTAAGTTGTCTTTCACTATTGAGGATATTTGTGGTATGGTTTGGAAGATTTAAATGATGAGATAGCAGGTTAGTTTCAGTGCAGTGTGTTAATGGTGTTTAAACTGCTAGGCACTAAAACATCATTCCCAAAAGTTTCTTTATTTATATCATATGGGAAAATTTGAAGTCTTTGTTCAGCCAGAACTGTTCCTCTAGAATCTTCCCATGATGACTTGAGTACCAAAAGTAAACATCCATAGAGTAAAAATGTTGTTACATCAGTTCAGATTCTTCAAGGCTACATTTGATCAAGACTTAGAAATTATATGGCATGAATTATTTCTCATTATAGTGTAAATGGGTTACTAAAATCAGCTCAAAGTCTGAGGAGGACCAATTTGGCTTTATGTTTTTTATGGGGGAGTAACAAGACCACATTACAGAGGAAATGTGAAAAAAGCATTATGTTTGAGGCAGTATAATTTCATCAGATTTTGTCTCAATACCAACACAGCATAATTATACTATTAATCTCTTCAACTTGTAGTGTGGTTTTACTTTTCCTTAATACTTCACAAAACTGCAATTTTGTCTATCCTTAAATCTTAAATATCTATGTTCACCAATATAGTTGAATTGCACAGTTTCCATCAATACACATAGGAGATAATCCTGAATTATGTCATGTTCAGTTGGCTGTGTGTAGCATGATTAATAAAATCCCATAGACAAAAATTGGGCTTCAACCTAAAGGAAGAAAAGCCGAACAGATAACCACTGGCTCTTACCTCTGCCTCAGTCCGAAATGGCGATTCTGCCCCTAGGAATCTCAGAATGAGTCTGTGTCTGAGAACTGTCTCCTCCCATTTTATATTCCTCTCTAGTGCTGGTATTAAAGGCATGCACCACTACTGCCTGGTTTCTATGGCAGACTAGTGTGGCTAGCGGGATTAAAGATGTGTGTGACCATTGTCTCATCTGTAAGGTTGATCAGGGTGGCTGCTTTATTTTCTGAACTCAGTCAGGCTTTACTGATTAAAGTATAAATGAAATATCGCTGCAACTGTGACTATACCATGGACAAGACCATGTATGTGCATCACATTCATGAAACATCATTTGCTCACTTCTCCAGGAATTTGCTCTGTGGTTCCAGCCTCTGGTTCCTTTAGAATATCTGACTCAATGCTGTATAGACTCCTCAGGGCAAAAAATGTATAAGTTTTTGTTCTTGATCCTCTGTTACCTTATTTCAAAATTTACCTGACATATAATTAAATATCAAGTATATTTCTTATAATAAATTGCATGTTTCTGTAATGCTAGAGGCTGTTACCTTATAGACAAAATACCCTTAGAACTTCATCCAGTGTTTTGTGCATACACAAATTAATAAATTTAATTAATAAAAGTGTTAATTAATAAATTTCAAATAATTAATTAATAAATGTGTCAAATAATTTATATGACTTGTTAAAAAATGAGTCAGGGTAACAAAACATTCAGACAAAAATTATCAATGAATTTTAAGACTAATGGACAAAAGTTAAACAACAATGTAATCACATATTAATTTTACTAGCTGGAATTTGACACAAACGTAGACATTGTCTGAGAAGGACTTTCATTTAAATGTCTCCATAAAATTGTTTTTGTTTTTGTTTTTTGCTTTTTCAAGACAGGGTTTCTCTGTCGCTTTGGAGCCTGTCCTGGAACTAGCTCTTGTAGACCAGGCTGGCCTTGAACTCACAGAGATCCACCTGCCTCTGCCTCCCGAATGCTGGGATTAAAGGCATGCACCACCATGGCCCAGCCATAAAATTATTTTTCTTGATAAATGACCAGTGTTGGAGGGCCCAGGCCACTGTGAGAGGTACCCTCTTGGGCAAGTGGTTGTGGGGTATTTAAGATGCAAACTGAACAAGACGTAAAAAGCAAACCCGTAAAAGGAGTTCCTCTGTAGTATTTGCTCCAAATCCTGTCTCCAAGTTCCTGCTTTGAGTTTCTATCCTGACTCAGCCTTCATAGAGTGTGACCTGGAGTTTTAACATGAAACAAGCCATTCCATTCCCATTTTATTTTCATTTACTGTTGGTAATAATGTTTAATCACAGCCACAGAAACCCTAAGTAAGTCATTGATGGATGCCAGTCAAACTTTTATTCATTACAAATTAGAAAAATTTGGAGTAAAAAACAAAATAAAAAATTCAGTAACATTATATTGTGCCTTGCCGAAATAATTCACACAGTGGAACACATTACTTCTTGGATATCTACTACTATCTGTGGTTAAAGAAATCTGATTATCAAAAAACTCCAGAGAAACCCAGAGTAACATGTTCTTTTCAGACAAACCTATAATCACGGGTTCTTTTGAAGTGTCCAGGTTTTAAGTTTGAGGAAGAACAAAACACCTCTAACTGAAAGATGGCAAAAAGATGGTAAATCAACCAAATAGATAAGGGCTTTATGTGTTTGTTTACTATGAAGTTCATTACTGACATATTGTGAAGTTGGAGTTAAGTCTAAAAATTTATTGCTAATCAAATGTGATGGTTTCATGTGAGAAGTCCTTCTGTCTATGTGTTGCTTTTATTGGTCAATGAATAAATCTGTTTAAGCCAGTGGCTTAGCAGAATAGGGCAAGGCGGGGATTCCAAGCAGATAGAAGGGGAGAGAGTAGGCAGAGTTAGTGAGAAGCTGTTGATAAAAGGTTCTGCTGGGAGCATGGGGAAACTTTTCTGATAGGCTACTACCTCACGGTAGTAATCATGCACAGATTAATGGAGATGGGTTAGTTTAGGATATAAGAGTAAGGTGGAAATACGCTTAAGCTATTGGTCAAAGAATATTGCAAGTAATATGGTTTCTGTGTGATTATTTTGGGGCTGAGCAGCCAGGAATAAACTAACAGCTTCCTGCCAACAATGGTTGTTTTTTTCATTCTTATATTTGAACTATTGTTGTATAGGACAGAATGTCTGTTATACAAAATTAATATATTTTGGAGTGGTCTGGTATCAAAACAAATAAGTTCTTAATATGTAGGAATATTATTGAATGTAAATCAAAAGTCCATTTTATTTTTAATATGTGCATATAACTCATGCATAATATTTCATGCATGTGTGTGAATACAAGAGCAGGTGTGCCATGCTACACTTTCAGAGATCAGAGTGGTGTTGAGTGCGGTTCCTGTCTTCTGTCTTGTTTGAATAAGGTCTTTTGCTTAAACCATTATCTGTTCCCATCTACCAGTCCCATGATTTTCCATGAACTCTTCCTGCTTCACCTCCCATCTCTTCACATCCACTATCCAGTCAGTCTATTGTATTGGTTCAGGGAATGCACAGTAAGTTCCTAATGGACGCATCACAAGACCTTTATTCACTGAACATTCTTCCCACCTAAATATTCTTTTTAAAGTGATTAAAACAGTAAACCTATTTGAAAAAATATTTCAAATAGGAGGTTTGACGTAAAATTCAGAAGATGTTAATGACCACTATCAATGATTTTCCCTTAGTCAAGTTTCTTGATATATGCTAGAATTGAAATACAGGATAGATGTTACCATGCAAGAGCTACAAGTGTGAAATGATACCCAAAGTTCTGAAGCATTATCATTCGGTTTTCCAGGCATGCTGCATTGGGCAGTCTGAGCGTACTGTAATAGCCACATTGCTTCCTTATCTAGTGCCTGCAGGATTATTGTGGCCTAACCTCAGTCTTTCCCCACCCCTAGAGTCTCTCATTCATTGATAAGAAAGCTGTGCTTTGGTGATACATAAGGTGAATTTCTAGCATGAGAAGTGAGGATGGTGGTCATTATCTTGGAATAAGTCCTTTTATCCTTCTTAGTGCCAGACTAATTAGATTTTGTTGTTTTTACCTAAATTTTGATGTTTCACTTGTGAATGTATGAATATGTGCATTCTGATGAGTAAATATGAGTATTGTGTAGGGAAGAAGATAACTTGGAGCAGTGGGTTCACAGAAATTCTATTCATTAGAAAGTAGGCACAAGGGCGTACCAAAGGAGGGCTGTCAGCTCTCTCGGTGACAACATGACGAACATTCTAGGGCTTTCTTTTCTTATAGAGAAAGGGAACAGTCGATGGCAGGGGCATTTACAGTCTCTGCCAAGGAAGCCGTATTGGAACATTACGGTAGAGCTGCTTTATCTACCAATCTGGTTTACAGAAAAGATGATGTGGAGAAACGAAGTCGTGGTAGAATACTTCACTTGGAAGGCGGTAAGATAAAGAGGAAAATAGTATTTTTAGGGAAAGTGACAGAACATGCATAAAAATACAGTCATAATTTCTTGTGGGCCAGATACATCCTGTATATAGTAACAGAATAAAAACATTATAAAAATGAAGGGCTAACTTGAAAATATTTTTTTATTTTCTGGAAAAGGCATAAGGTTTAATGTTATGACATTAAAGTGTTGATGTTTTGTCAACAATAAAATTTGGTGTTTTACCAGAAAATTAACTAAAAGCCTAGAAGGGTCAGTCAGAGGATAAAGGCAGAAAGATGATCAGTATGCTAATTATTTCTAGAAGAACTCAATAATCTTAAACTTTAATTAAATTCCCAACCCTTTCTCTCGATGAATTTCTTCTTTCTTTTTTTCTCTTTTTCTTTCTTACTTTTTTTTTTTTTTTTTGAGACAGGATTTCTCTATAACTTTGGAGCCTGTCCTGGAACTAGTAGACCAGACAGGTCTCTGTTTCCCAAGTGCTGGGATTAAAGGCATGTTCCACCACTACTGGGCCAGATGCATTTCTTTAAACAAAAAGTCTTCCTGCAGTGATGATTCCTCACAATTTAGCTCTAATTCTTTATCCACAAATCCATGATTGCCTCCCTCAAAAAAAAAGTCTATACTTACTCAGAGTCTATGTGACTTTCTCATTGCTAAAATGATACAACCTAAGAAAAAAAGAGAGCTTGTTGTGATGTTCCACAGAGATACACTCTAACATGGCAGGGAAACACTGAAAGCCATCAGGGAAGGCATGGTCCCAAAAGCAGAGGGCTGACTGCTCATGTAGCTTCCAAATGACAAAAACAAATGGAACAGGAAGTGGTCCTAAGCTTCAAAGCCTCGGTCTCACCACCAGTGGCTCACTTCTCTCAGTGAGTCCGTACCCCATGATACTTCCACTAGCTGGGGAGCAACTGCCCAAACATAAACTCATCAGGAATATCTTACATTTAGAATACAACCCTGTATTTAGGGTAATCGAAAGACAATGATGAAGTAACCTTTAAGATCGTAGTGAATCTTGCATATTGAATGGAATCAACACATTTATTGAATACACTCACATAATTGTCTTTTTTCCCTAGGTTTGAACCCAGTCATAAAAATTTACTAGAGAAATACTATACAATTTAACCATCTTAAGATATAACTTCTTTACTGACAAAGACTGGACAGTTCTGTTAACTTTGTACTGATCTAACAGGCTCTCTCCCAATTCTCTGACACTTTCTTTGTATGCATCAACTTTTGCTACTAGGATTAAATCTGTGAAGAAGCAGGCCAGAAATTCATTTATACCCATTTTTCTCATTAATGTTGTTGTGCATTATTAGCATTTGCATAAGAAGGACCTATTGAACAAAAGACTCCTTCAGAAGTAATTAAGAATATGAGATAAGATCTAAAACCATTTGCGCATGAATTTACACATAAATACAAAATTTATTGAATGCTTATATTGTATCAATCAATTATCTTACTTGTGATTCTTTATAATTACAAGTAAAATACTTCTATAGCCCTAAATAAACTTCAGATATATTTGTTCAGCCATATAGGGGAAATGATATTTTGAAAATGAACCAAGAGTCATAATATGTGTTCATGACTGTGGTAGAAATCTATGTTCCATCAGTTCCCATATATTCCCAAGTTTTTCCACTTTGGGAAACAAAATGATGAATGAATGATTCGCAATGATTGGTTATTTCATATGTGGCTTCAATTTTTGGAAAACCAGTTAATTAATTGAAAATTATATTCTGGGCTTTAAAAATTTCTCACTTAGGAAGATAGACTAGAAAGGAACAGCTGGGCTGTAAGGATGACTCATCGAGCAGGCTGAGCACTTATCTTACAGCGAACAAGAGTTCAGTTCCCAGCACCCAGATCTGGCAACATCACTGCCTGTGATGTCAGGGGCTCACACCTTCCAATGGCCTCTGTGAGCCCTTACACAATTATAGCATACATACATTCACACAGAAATACACACTTTCACAGAAGCAAAAATAAAATAAGTCTTTTAAAGAGTAAAACAAAACATTGACCTCATGTAGCTTACATTTGACTGGATTTTTACTCTTGAAATAAATTTGCTGAGCATTCCACGGTCTCACCTGGTGCTTAGCTACAGGAATTTATGGAATTCTGTGAGTTAAACCTTGTTACTTTTCTTAAGACACTATCTGAGCTAATATTTCTTCTTAGGTTGCAAAATTATTCCATATGAGACTATCATATTAAAGGTGGAACTATCCCTGCAGCAGCACGTGACAGAACAATGAGGCCCATCTCCTGGCTTTCAGGATGTGGAAGACAGTTTGTCGGAAGGATCTGGGTCCTCCTTATAATCAAGTAACTCATCTATTAACAGAGACAAAAGACCTTCAAGAGTCACTTCACTGTGACTAAGCATTTAATGCTTGAGCTCTGATGGTCATGTTTTAAGACTAAACCACAGTAGCTGCCCTCTGACTTGTTCCATTGCTTCTCAACAGCTGCAGTTGCCACTCTGGACACAAAGTCACAACGTGCCCTGCCTTTGCAGGAAACACTAATCATATTCCCTTCACAACAAAAGGCAAAGCTGGAATTTGAACACTGGTCTCTGTAAGAGTCCCCATTGCAATATTATGATAGCTCTTTGATCTCCTCTCCCACTCCATCATTGCTCACAGCTCCTGAAACACTCACCTTGTCATTCCCGCCATGTTTCATTTCAGAATATTTGCAGTTAATTTTATACATTCTCAAAGTTGGTAAGCCCTGACTCTCGTGACTAAATTTTTTCATTCTTGAAATTTTCACTTAAAATTCAAAATCTTGACATAGCGTCTTCAGGTAATACCTTTCTTCTGCTTCCAAATATATTAAAAAATTTCATATTGGTTTTTATAAATGATATAGTTCTTTTAATGTCCATTTTTCTCTATTAGATTTTTGGTTCTACAGGATGCTTTAGTTACTTTTATCCAATCTTGTATTCATTTTTTTCTGCTGCTTTTTTATATAATTCTTGCCACAACAGAAAACTAAAACTATATTTACTATCTCAATTTTTAAAATAAGAGCTTGTTTACTTATTTACTTCATTTATACGTGTATGTATGTTTTGCTTGCATGGTCTGTGCATTTATGCACCACATGCATAATGCATGTGCCAGTAAAGGTCAAAAGCATATCAGATTCACTGGAGCTCTATCACAGATGGTTGTTAACTACCATGTTGGTGCTGGAAATCAAACCTGTGTCCTATGAAAGAGCAGCCAATACTCCTAAAACACGAATCATCTTTCTAGCTCTTAAAGCCTTGACCGAAACTAGAATCAAAATGTTAACAACATCTGAGTCTTATTTATAGACCCTTGTGGGAAATCTGCTTTCAGGCACAACTAAATTGTTGTTAAGTTCAGATTTCTCCAATCTCAGTTATGTTTCTTGCTAACTATCAATAGAGGTCAGTCTCGATACCAGAACCTGTCAACATGATTTGACCTGTGATTCTCTGCATTTTAATGCTAGAAAATGTATATTCTTATGTTTAAAATCTGTCTTCTACTGCTACCAGATGGATAACACTCTCTCCTGTGATTAGCTTATGTCCATACAAAATAGCATAAATTTATTGCTCTGTAGAGTAATATAGGCCTGAATGTGGTAATTCATGCTATTTCTTGCATTCAATGGAGAAGCGAACTCTATTGGGTAATTCAAGACAATTTGGAATTCTGCTGGGTCTAATTTTTTTCAGCCCAGGTTTCAATGAGTGTTTTAAAAGCTTATTGAATGAGTGCAAAATGAAATGAACAAACCACTATAGTAGAATCGTGTGTATGCATTGAGCATTTTATATGAACCACTCAACATCTGACTAGAATAACCCACTTTCCTCATTTACTTTAACCATATACCCAAGACAAGCAGAATGACACGTTTTTCTTTGGAAGCCAAATCTTACTGCTGTGTTTAGAGAATGTAATATTCCATCTTCTGCTCTTCTGGATCAGCCCTCAGAAAGTAAGATTAGATGCTACCCACAGGGACCTACTGCCTTCAGATTTCATCTCTTGCTTCTAAATGCTGCCATTTACTCTTTAATACGTACAATTCTTTTCTAGCTAGGTTCTGCCTTTCTTTATTGTGTTTAATCCCCATCTTTTGCCAAATTCTTAGTTCTTTTAATTCTCTTCAGAATGTGTAACATTGAACCTAAGAATACAAAAAGAAGCTAGGGAACAGAATGAGGGAAGAGTTATGAAGGATGGGAAAAGAGAGGGCTAAGGAAAAATTGAGAAACAGAGAGGAAAACATAAATTATTAGTCCCAACAAATTATTCACTCACTATATTTTTATGTGAATACTATACAATACTTACACAATAACTTGTCTCTTTCCTCTTAGGATGAGAGATGCTTAAGGGCAGAAACAGAGATCATTGATTTATGTCTTTATTTCCATTTCTTGACAGTTTTCAAAGCAGTCATCCAATAAATGCTTTCTGAATAAATGAAAAATGAGTGCATGAATTAAAAACATAAAATAGAATATATACACAATTTTTATTCGATTTAATATGAAAGCATGCAGCCTAACAAAAGATATCCAGATTGCAAATGTCTAGGCAGACAGAGATATTTAGAAGAGAATTATGGATAGTTTTGTCTTATAACAGAATGGAAATCATAAAGAAATATTGATGATAAATGTTATCTTTCTACTAATATAATTCTTAACATAATCAAAATATTTGAGCTGCTTTACTATACATTCTCTGGTGCCGTTTACAAATATGAATCATATTATTAAATGAAAACATTCTTTCTTGGATGCCAATAGCATGCAGAATATAGTCCAAAAGTTATAAATCTGCCTAGGTTGTTTTTTGATATCTGCTAGAGGATGTTCACATTAAGATAAATGGATTGTCATGTTTCAAGAACTGTTTAGTTTCACTTTTAGGGGACCATCTGTCCTCTGATAAATGGCTCTGTGTATAAGATTGGGCATGCTGATTTAGCTCTTTTTAAGATAAATGCCATAGCTAATTAGTTTTTTGAGAGTATGATTCTTAACCTCTCTGACTTCCATAATCTTTTCTGAAGATAACTATATAATAGGGGTTCATGCTCACTTAAAGGTTTCTTTCAGGGTGCAGATGCATTCATCATGAATTACAGGAATAAAGTGAAAGGTTAGATTTCATGTATTCTGGACTGAATCACGCCCTTCCCTTCTGTGAAACTAACTCTTTAATGGAGTGCACAGTTTGAAGCATGCATGCTGGATACTCAGGGATAAAAGAGGGCCAATTCTTTCTCATTACCAGTTTACTCATCATAGAGCAGAGGGATGTCATAGTCCAATCACCTAAACATTTGTTTGGATTGCCACTCAGCATCATGTGGAAGAGAACTACAATAAAGATTTTTTTAAAAAATAATCCCATAAAATTGCATGTAGTGATCCTCATGTTTGGCTGGATTGGTGAATACTATTTAATTTGAGGCTGTGAATGAATACATTCAAATCATTCAGATTATAGCCATAATTGTACAATCAATGACACTAGTCATTAAACATACCCAATTGTGTTTTACAGTTAGAAATCATCAAGGGACTTATGGTAGCACACACACAAAATATTCCATTTAAATTATCAAAATTACCTTCTCAAAACAAATAAATTGATCTCTCAGTTTGACAAGCTGCTCTAGGTCCCTCCTGTATAAAGTGTCGCTCTGCAGCACTTTCTTTGACTTTACAAATATTTTTACATTCTTTTAATATATCCCCTAAACTGTAGCCAACTACAGTAAATTATTTGATTAGTACATAAAATTCTAACCAATGGAATAGGTCAATAAAAGTAGAGGTATTAATATTCATGGAATTTTGAGAAATGTTCCAAATTTTATTTTAGAGTGCATTCTTAAATTTGAGGGAATCATTTCGAGGGAAGAGTGCAAATAAACTTTGTTTTATGAGTACTCATTTTTAACTGAAATTGATTTTATTATTCAGCAGGTATTTATTGAACAATTAGTCCCGGCAGCACCAGCACTGTGTGCTGGGAATACATCTGTAATTTGCTCCATGTGTTTTCCAGATTTTACTTCATCAGTTTCCTATAAGTGATGTACAAGCTGTTCAGTCTGCCTTCATTAATTGGAATGGCCAAGTAATGGGTACCCTCTCTATTAAATTACCTAAAAGGTCATCTTGTAAAGCCCTGATATATGATCAAAAACTTGAGCCTATGATTTTTCACATGTGTGGAGATTATTCTCAGCACAAAGTAAACGGCAATTTACTACTCTCAAAGTTCCTTCGAAGGTGTTCAACTTATAGACTTTATTTTTGATATTTATATCTACAGAATCTGTACCACAAACAAACTAGTAGGGAATACCGGTTCCTTAACACTTCTCTGTCAACTATCTGTCTCAAGAAAACAACCATAATTATAATATATTCATCTTTTTGGAGAGTAATGTTTATCCTTACGAATTGATTTCTGGTAGAGTTGGGTAATTAATTCTTACTAAATGTTGAGATAGAAGAAATAATGATTCATTATGTCATCTTTTTCCACATGACCCTGCTCTTCTTTTATTCTGAGCCCACTGCTGCCAATGGGAAACTGTATTGTTTGCTTTTTTTGTTTGTCTGTTTGTTTTCAAGACAGGATATTTTTGTTTAGCCCTTCTTGTCCTGGAACTCACTCTGTAGACCAGGCTGACCTCCAACTTGTAGAGATCAACCTGCTTCTGCCTCCCCAGTGCTAGGATTAAAGGAGTAGACCACCACTGCCTGATGACAGTTTTTAAACATGCAGTAAACATTCTTTGCCATATTAAATTCATTCAAGTGCTGCATTAGGAAGTAATTTTAAGATACAGGAATTTTTATGTTGAATGTTTTTCATATTTCCATGGATATTAATGTATGCTTATCAAATTTACTTATTTAATTGCTTAGACTTTTCTGTATTAAACCAACAAAAAATTATCTATTCAACTAAAGTGGAAATTAATTTTGACAGGATGATTTGTAGCATCAAAGGAAGTTATGAAGAAGTAGATTTTGTAAGAGAAAAGTGAAACAAATCTAAGTGGCCAAGTCTAGGTTTTAGAACAGCAAGAACATCTCTCCTACTCATTCTGATTTGAAGCAATCATTTATAATCATAATCTTTCCTCCCATGTGTCTAGAGGTACGTGGCATTCTTCTTTACACTCTCAAAATAATCCCCTTTGCCTTTCCATGGCTGAATCACAAAATATTATATGCTAGTAAAGTTTCTCTGACTTCTTTGCACTACCCTCTTCAGCTTACACTTCTTCCTGGAGTCCCCATATCTTACAAAAAGAAATAATTTCTATTTGTCTCTCTCTGTCATTAGTTACCACTTTATTTTATTTCCTATCAAAATTACCAAGATATCCTGTTAATGAGAACTGACTACTGTTCTGTGCATTATATTTTCTGCTAAATGTTAGCCATTGTTTCAGAACATAGCACTGTAGAAATTACCATGTTCAGAAAGCCCATTCTCTGATTTGCCTCCTGGGGCCTATGAGCAGAATAATCCCTAATGCGGAGGCCTACTTTTTCAAGCATATCTCACCCACAATAGCCACATGCTTGTTTCCATCTTGACTTCCTGCTTCACAGACCTTTTCTCTGGCCTCTTCAAATCTGTTTACTTTTAAAATTGAGGTGATTCCTTGTTGATGTGATTGTCACCTCTACACTATGTGAATATTCTCACATAGGACCTTGTTTGCTTCCATGACTTTTGGATCATAAATTTAAATTCATTTATTTATAATTATATTGATCATAACCAAGAAATCTAATTTCTCAGTGACTTTATAAAAAGTACTTAAAAGTATTTTTCCCAGCCATATCAAAATTCAGTTTTGCATGGTGCTTGTGATTTGTGTGTGTTCCGTGGATTTGCTATGCTCCAAACAGCTGTTCAAGGACAACTTCAGTCTGGTAATTCCAACAGCTCACTTGGTCTGAACTCTTTCCCTGGGTGCTTCAGGCAATGACTCTTGCCACATTCCAGAAAGATATATTGTTGCGGGCTGCAACATTGTTGCTGGCGACCAAACGCAGAGGTGGCCGCCGTTCCGTGCTCCAAAACAAGTGCTTTGCGCATGCGCCTCTCCCGAACAGGCGATGTCAGATCTAGCCTATCCCTGACGACCTGTCGATCTGGCGCCATGAGCTGACCAATTGCTGAGTGACACCTCAGAGGCGAGAGAAATTTACTATATAAGCTCGCCAATCTCGGTGAGCTGGCTCTCCTGTCTTCAGCTGTAAGAAAGCGCCTTAATAAAGCGTGATCGAGAAGAATCCTGGTGTCCGCGTCCTTTCTGCTGGCAGATGGGGTGCAACAATATATTATATAAGATTTCTTATGATCCTGTACTAGGTCATGCTTGAGGCTTTTTGCATCATTGTGCCTCCACATTATATCCTTCTATCATGGGTCTTATCATCTATATTAATGATGGAGAACTTTCTTAAACCAATGGCCTTGAGAGGCTGGAACAAGTTGGGCATGGCCTTGGGTACCAAAAAGACACATGCCCGCCTGCTTGCAATCGCTCTCTCCATACAAGCAGAAATTGTTTTAAAAATAAAACAAAGTCCTTAAAGAGACAGAGTACAGAGAGTCATAGATTATACGAGTAAAGATAATAAAAAAATATACTAAACTTGTAGGAAAAGTAATAGAGTAAGAAAAATAAGCCATGTAAAGATGAAATATATACACAGTTGGATTGTGTATATTATTGCATTTTCTTTTAAGTTTTTTGACTACTGAAAGATATTTGATTCTGGGGACTGATAAGTTAAATCAACATATATATTTTAAAGGTATCTTAACTTCAAAATTTGGGCATAAGGATACACTGCTTTGGAAAAAGGGTTTTTCTTTTGTTTCCACAGAGCATGAGAACCTGTGGATTCCAGGCTAATGTCGTTTGATGGATCAAGACCTCCTGAAAGGTCTCCATGAACCCCAAAATTATTTTGATCAACAAAAATAGGAAGTAGTTTGGAGAGAACTATGCCCAAGTAACCAATTATTTTATGTAAATGTTTGTTTACATTGAAGTGGGAATTTGATATAGAGATGAATATTTTGTATTTGTAGTATTTATATAGATCTTGGTCTATTGATGCAAGTCTGAGGTCAATTTTTATATGTACATTTCTACTCTTGATTAAGGTATTGTGTTTGTGGGGCTCATTTAAAAATGTAATGTATAATTAAAAATATAGTCATCTAAAATAGTCGAGCTTGTGATCATGTTAAGTTTTTATGATATATCAAGATATGGTGCAGGAGAATTGTCTGTATTCTGTCAATCATGATTTAAATAAATTCTGATTGGCCATTAGCCAGGAGGTATAGGTGGGACAACCAGACAGGAAGTAGAGGCAAAGCAAGGAGAATAGGAGAATTCTGGGAAGAAGGAATCTCTTGGCAGACCTGCCCAGACCACTTAAGAAGCAGGATGTGATCTGCCCCGCTGAGAAAGGTACTGAGCCATGTGGCTAACATAGACAAGAATAATGGGCTATATAAGTTGCAAGAGCTAATAAGAAGCCTGAGCTAATGGTCCAATCAGTTTATAATCTTATGGAGACCTCTGTGTGATTTTTTTGGGGGCTAAACAGCTGCAGGAACTGGGCAGGACATAAACCCCAACAAGCAGGCTCCCATGCTACAGAGATATATTTTGGTTAGATAAGTATTCTTCAAACCTTTCAAAGACTAATAGAATATGCCATTTGCAATGTCTTAATAATTTAGGACTTTTCATGACAATGCGACTCATCTGCTCCTGGCAGCACCAATTACTTCAAGAGGAAGATGAACATCAAAGAGGCTCCTTATGGAGTTTTTAGCCATTTTGGTACAAACTGCTTTTGCCTGGACTGCTTGAGAGTATGCTGTGTAAACTGGACATGCAGGACCCACAAAGAAATGACTGCTGAACTTGTTTAAAGTTGAAATGGTCCTTCAGGGTTCCTGCTTTGTGAAAGAGTCTGCTAGACATATTAAGGACACAGAAGAAAGTGGCTGACAAACTGCCAATATAGGTAGAACTGTCTTTAAAATATTATGCTTCATGGAAAAGTCTTCTGTATACTATGGGCCTGTAGGCTGAAGATAGGTGCTCCAACATTACAGAAGAATTTTATCTAGGCAGTGAGATGTCTCCTTCAATTCTAGAGTTTTGGAAGTTGCTTACAATGCACTTCCTGTAAACTTAGGTAATATTACATCCTTCTGGGGTCTCTGGTATAGTTGAAAAATAAGTAGATAGTTATAGATTTCCTTAATTATGATGAAAGATAAAGTAGATATAAATATAGTAACTATAATTCTTGATTGATAACTGTTTTGTTGTATGTAATCTTGTTATGTTAAAAGTTAAAACCTTCCTTTTTATTTAGACAGAAAAAGTGAGATGTGGGATTCCTCTCTGTATGCTGTGAATACAATTTGTTAATAAAGAATGTGCTTTGGGCTTATTTCTGCACAGAATAGGGCAGGCAGAGATAGAGGAGAAAGTAGGTAAAGTCAGTAAAAAACCATGTAGCTCCTGTAGGAGACAATTGCCAGATTCCAGATAGAACCTTTCCAGTAGGCCACAACCATGTAGCAATACACAGATGAATAGAAATGGGGTAATTTAAGATATAAGAGCTAGCTAGGAATATGCTAGAGTCATTGTCTAAGCAGTGTTGCCATTAATATAGTTTCAGTGTGATTCTTTTGGGTTTTGGTGCCAATAAACGAATGAGCAGACTTTGCCAGGCAGCATAGTTGGTGTATGGTTTATTGCTATTCCTGAAGAGAGAGAGCATGAATTTTAAGGTTCAGTAGTATGTTACTTAACCAACCCAGAAATATTATTTATTATGTTACTTATATCTAATTATGTGAGAATCAGTTTTTATGTATCATTGTTATCAATCTAGTAATCAATGCTTGTTTGCATGTTAAGGAACATCTTTATTGTGTCATAGGGAGAATTGATGGTTGGTAATGAGAAAGGACATTTGTCTCTCTTGCTCATTGTTATTCTGAGTTGCTGCTCCAATTGATGACTGGTGTATTTTAAATATGTAGTACACAACCATACATGTTCAAAGAATAATTCATCTATATACAATATTAGAATAATAGACCTTATTTTTTAGTCCTGTGACAATTGTATCTTCAGAAAAATAAATACATGAGGCTTCATATTTGTTTCTTTCAAGAATTCATAGGAACTGATTAATAAGTAGGCTTGGAACAGAGCAAAACTTCTGATATAGTCCCAGGTTGTTCCTAAAGGCTGACTATGAGTGAGCTTCCATTCTCAAGAAGGTTATTACTTTCATACAAGGATTTTCCAGTGTCATTCAGGTATATAAATCTTCATTATCCTTAGGTATTTAATATGTAGATGATTTCATAAATTAGTTCTTCCACTATTATAAAGCTGTCCATGATTTGTGTAGGACAACTAAATTCAATACAGGCACAGTTTGCCATTAATTAACAGCATAAGAAACCTTGCATTTTACTCTAGTAATTCACTATTTTTGTTTAAGTTTTTCACTTAATCAGTTCTTCTGAACTCTTCTATTATTGTTTGGGTTGGTTTAATATTATTTTTGTTTGTTTTGTGAAGTGTTAATATAATCATGCTTACCCATAATATCAACCATTGAAAAAAGAGTGAGTCACCAGGAAAATCCAGAAATACTATAAGGCAGGAAGATGATATTTGAACAAAAACAGAAAACAAGAAATTTCATCTACATTTTTTTTCAAAAACTTATTACATTTATAAAATAATGTCATTATGTATGTGTGTGAAGCAATATAGAATAGAAAGTCCTGAAAATATATAGTTATTAAAAATTTTAGTTTTTACTAATTAAGTCAAAATATGCTACATTCAAAATATAAGACGCCTGTATTCTTAACACCGAAAAAACCATATACATGATGTTATGCTTCTTTAGAAATGCTCAGAAATTCCCTTATAACCTATTATATAGAGACAACATCTCTCAATGCAATACAACTTTCAGAAGTTATTTAAATTGAAATATCTATGAAATTTGAAAACCATTATTTGGATGTTAGTAGTCAGTAAGCAAACAAGCTTCATGGGTTTCAGTTTGTCTTTCTCCTCATTCTGAACCAACTTTTAAATCAAATGATGAAATTAGGTTTGAATCATTTTTCAAATTTTCATAATTGTATGTTTTTCCCACTTTGATACATTATAAAATGTTTGCTTGTAATGTAATTTATTTTTTATTTATTTGTTTATTTTGATTTTTTCTTCTGAATAACATTTGTTCTAAATAACATAGCAGATGTCATTTATTCTCTTAGAAACCTGGTGATATGAAAAATATGTATCTAATCTTGGAAAATTTGTATTTTTAAGAAAAAATAAAATATTCATCTAACAAAATGTTAACAAAAAGGGAAATGCATTTCTAAGAATGAGAGATAAGATAATTACACCATTCTCTGTTTTTGCCTCTGTCCTGTCTGCATCTCTGAGTCTCTGTTTGTCTCTTTGCTGTTTTTTATTTTGCTATTTCTCTCTAACACACACAAGGCACACCTACACAGACATACATACACACACACAGATACACACACACACACACATACACACAACTATAAAGATCCACAGGAAACAATGGTGGTCCCAAATTACATACCAGCACTGTAGTACTTAAACTTTGTTGTTAAGTTGACTATGTTCTGACACACCTAGAACTTGGAAAGCACTGCAGGAGGGAGTGCTGAAGGATCTTTCCAGGAACAATTTACACTACACTTAGTGAACTACATCAGGGGAAAATTATACTCTTTGTGAGCAGCACTATCAATAAGCAGAGGGACCAGATAATACTGGGAGCAGAATCGGGTGCTCCCAGCATGCCCAACTTCTATTTCTGCTGTTACTAGGCTCTGGCTTCTTTGTTTATTAAATGTGGATTCACCAGCAACCTTCCTGGGGTTTCCAGGTGTTCAGCCTCAGAAGGGTCTTCAAAATTGTTCTTTATTTTGAAGGGTACAGCTTGCTTTGCACATAGGCATGCAGGGTGTAATTCACTCCATTAGGCCCTAAGGGGGCTAGGTTTGCCTGGAGGCTAATATTCCTCCCTTCTTCATTTATTAAAAAAAGGTGACAGGTTAGGTGTGGCGGGTTAGGAAAATGAGGGTGTTGAGTTCTTGAGACTATTTCCTGCTGATCTGGGGTGTCTACCACCTTTGGAAGACCTGAGAAAGCTGGAGTGCTGTCCATTTCCTAGGGTAGCTGTTTCTTACACTGCTGTCCAGTCTATGTGGAATGATCTGGTACCTCTCAGACATAACAAGATGCTGGCAGAGCAGAGGATATGTTTAAATTTAGGAATAAATTTTCCTTAGTTCTTGGTAATTGAGGAAGGGAAGGGGGTGTCAAGACCAAGGAAAAGTGGTGAGGCTTAAGATGCTTAGAGTGGGAAGGATGCACCAGACCTGTTTGAAGTGAATCCAAGTCGACATCCTGGAACTTACAAGAATTCTTTGGGTATGTGAAAATATAAAGTTTTAGATACATTAGAAACAAAGTATACTCACTAGAAATGATTTCAGTTAAAAGCATTAACACTCTTTCTTTGATCAAGAAATCTGACAGATGCTTTTGCACAATGAAAGACATCTTTGAGGTCTCTAGTTAGAAAACAACCAAAGAGAATTTAAAACCTTAAACATGGGACTATGATGATAGTGGTAGTACTCTGCCAGAGTTAGATTAGTAGTTTATCATACATTTATTGATAAATATTATGATTATCAGCACTTAAGCCTTTTCCTTCAAACATCTATAATTTGCATTACACACACACACACACACACACACACACACACCTTAATAACTTATATTTGCACACCTTGAAACCCCTCTTTAGACCCTGATGTGTGGTTAGATTCTCACATCTTGAGCTTGCTTCATAAAACAACTGTCCCTTTTCATCATGATGGCATCACCTTAACATTTAGAAGAAATACGTTTTGTGTGCTTGTCTCTTCTTGAGTCTGGTAATGAGTATTGGCTCTAGGAGAGCGAGGCCTGAGACCTGAATTTTACAGGGAGAACTGAGAAAGCAGATGAAGCCATGGTTCCCGCTGGCAAAGCTATTGGTCACCAAACTGCGTCAGAGTTCTTGAGGAGGATAAACTTTACCTGAGTTAATGATTAAAAATGAGAGACTTACTTGATTGGCTACCTTAAGAGTCTCTCCAGGGTCCTCCATGTTCATTAAGGGTATGTCTAGGGCAACATCCATCTTCCAGCTGGCAGAGGTAGGCACAAAGGATATGAAAGGCTTCCGTGGAGTAAGGACTTGTGGGAGGACTTTACCTTTGTCTTAGATGACTTGAGGCAGTTGGTTTCCCAGTGTCCTGTCATCCATGGTCTGAAGAGGGTCTCACCAGCAGGTAAGGTGAAAGCCATGCTTTTTCATTGGCTAATGCTGCCTCTTGTGAAGCAAAATCTGGGTGGAGGTTCTTCTGTACCCTTCCATCTTCTTTGGAGGAAATAGGGATGCTGCCAGAAGCTGATCTCTCTATCATGAAAAGATTTTCAATCACATACTTTAAATGCCATATTCTCCTGAACTATGAACATTTGGGGACTGTCTATTGGGTCTGTTTGAGTTACGACTACAATGACACTAGCCCAGGATCTGCCTGGAGAGTTAGATCCAAGCAGAGAGGCTGTGGAGAAATGGTTTACCCAGATCACTCAGCTTAACTGTAAATGGTTTTAACTTAGTATGTCAGATTTATGTTTGTGAAGGACAAAAGAGTAAAGAAAAATTCCCCTTTGCCATTGAACGTTAACATTCAAAATTGACAATACTGAATCTTTAAGTTAGCTTTTGTTAATCTGAAATATATATTTATAACCTTAAATTTTAACATTTTATAGATTATATTCTACAGCAGAGTTAAATCACATATATAGTTTGTTATAACAGATCTAGTCATATTTTACCACCATTTTGAATACCAATTTAATATATTTGAGACTTTCTTTTAGCCTAGAAAGAGATACAATGAACAGAGTCCATTAGGACTGTTAAAAGAGCTCATTGTGGCTGTTTAAAACATATAATTATTTTTAACAATATATAAACAAAATGTACAGTTGAATTTATGTTGCACCCATAAATACACACAGGGTTAAAGATAGTTTATACTCACACATATAAAGTTAAAAGTCACATACATACACAGACATATATATGTATGTGTTTGTGTGTGTGTGTGTGTGTGTGTGTGTGTGTGTGTGTGTGTGTACATAAAACAAGGATTGAGTATATAAGAAAGGAGAACCAGTGTGTGTTGAATGAGAAGAAGATGAATGTAGCAAACAGACAGGGCATTTAAAGAAAGAGAGATAGACAGACACATGCCAGTCTTTGGAGCAAAGAAAGAGAAGTTGATACATTGTAGGTGGAAGATAGCAGATCTGCTGCAGGTGCGGTAGGCAGGTGGGGTTTCTATATGAAGTGTGTGCTCTGGCATCCCTGTTAAAAAGCACACAAACATGTCACATGCAACAGAATCAGTGTAAGATGAATTAGAGACAAAATATAAGTAAAAGGTGAGAAGCAAGGCAAAGATCATCCTAGGTCTTCTGACCTGGACCCCCTCACCGCCCAGGCCAGCAGGATGGCACAGCAGCAGGGGGAAGGGAGGAAGGAAACAGAGACAGGACAACATTACAAACAGAAGAATGAGACATTTGGAACACGAGCATGAGATGCCTAGTGAAACAGAACTTTTAGAAGGGGGTGGTTTGATGGGAGGATCCCACCCAAAGACAGGCTCAGCCTTAGCCATGGTGGGAGGTGGTGGGAGACAGCAGCGGTGCTGTCAACTGCAGCAGGCAGGAGAGAGTCTCAGCCAGATCACACCATGGGAACAAGAAGCAAACTGACAAGCAAAGAGAACAGGAAAAACGCAGAGGCTGCACTTCAACTATGGATCACTGGCCAAATGTAGGGTGCCAATAAGCAACCATGTGGTTTGATATCTGAGGGGAAGGGTGCAGTTTCCATGAGTGAAGTGGGGAATATCTAAAGCCTGTAATCTCCAGAATCCCTGAGACTAAGGGAGAAATGGATTTGAGAAGCACATGCTGCTTCTGTGGTTCATCAAGCACAAAATCAAGGACCAGGACTCTGAGCCCAAGATCTTGAATGCCCAAGGAAAGCCAGAAGGCAAAAATCCATGGTCAGGAGATGAATCCTCATTCATGGAAACATGACTACAGGTGGGGGATGGGGCTAATATTACTGTAAATTTTGGCAGTGCTGGCTGGAGGGCTCCAGGGATCCTTTAGTTGGAAGAGTGGCTGGGTTGAGGGTTATAGGGTTCTGGTGGTCCTTAAACCATTGGCAGGGAGGAGGAATTGCCAGGAGATCCTGATGAGTCTCAACGGAACCAACACCATAATTCTGCACGAGAAGGGTCCTTGGGAGAGGATGATTCTAAACTATGTCAGGTGAGAACCCACTACAGATGGCACAGTTTCAACTTTTAAAGAGACAGGGTACTGCCTGCCCTGCATGGAGACATGATGTAGGGCATGACTCACTCTTTCAGGTCAAGTGGTGGGGTTAGGCTTGTCTGGATGCTAACATTTGTGCTTCTTGTAAAGCCTAACAGAGATTTTGTTATCAGAAGTTCTAAAGATATAGAATTCTAGTAATGAATTTCCTCTTTTAGTTCGGTGGTTTCTAGACTTGGTTCCATAGTTTGATTAACCCTAAAATAGATACTGTTCTGATAGTATAGAGACACCAGACGTCCATATTAAAAACCATTTAAAGAGGCATGCAAAGAAAATGTATTTTGTATTGTGAACATAGGGTTAGCCAAAGCTGTCACTGTAAGGAAGACAGAGAGCTTTATCTGTGAGTCACTTTTTCACAGTTTCAATAATACATCCAAAAACACAACTTGAAGGAAGAGTTATTTTTGCTCACAGACTCAGTCCATGGTCATCTTGTTCTATTGAAATAATCCTTAAAGTAAAGCCCAAACTCTGCAGTAAAAGGCATGCCAGAAAATCTACTTATATTATGTCAATCAACCAACAAGGGAATGGAGTCAAAAGGACTAGAGATGCGATCTGACCTCCAACTCTCATGTTTTTGACCAAATTATTTTCACAGAATCCAGCGAACATGCAACAGGAAGACTTGAACGCCCTAATCCAGAAGAAGTAGAAGAAATAGACTGTAAATGTAACATTATGAAAGTGTTAGAGACCATTAAACAGGATGTGAAAAACTCCCTTAAAGAAATGGATGAGAAGACTAACAAAAAGTTAGGAGAAATGAATAAATCCCTCAAAGATACCCAAAAAAACCAAGAAAAAGCAATCAAACAGGTAATGGAAACAGTTCAAAACTTGAAAACTGAAATGGAGACAATGAAGAAAACACAAACCGAGGGAAGGCAGGATATGGAAAATCTGGGTAAATGAACAGGAACTACAGAGACAAGTATAACCAACAGACTACAAGAGATAGAAGAAAGAATTTCAGACGTTCAAAATACTATAGAGGAAATAAATGCATTGATCGAAGAAAACAGCAAATCCAACAAATTCTTAACACAAAACATCCAGGAAATCTGGGACACCATGAAAAGACCAAACCTAAGAATAATAGGGGTAAAAGAAGGAAAAGAATTACAGATCAAGGGCCCAGAAAATACAACAAAATTATAGAAGAAAACTTTCCCCAACCTAAAGAAGGATATTCCTATGAAGGTACAAGAAGCATACAAAACACTGAATAGACTGGATCAAAAAAAATCCCCTTGCCATATTATAATCAAAACACAGAACATACAGAATAAAGAAGGAATATAAAGAGGTGCAAAGGAAAAGGGTCAAGTAACATATAAAGGTAAACCTATCAGAATTACACCTGACTTCTCAATGGGAACCATGAAAGCTAGAAGGTCTTGAATAGATGTGCTGCAGAAACTAAGAGACTATGGATGCAAGCCCAGGCTACTATACCCAGCAAAGCTTTCATTCACCATCAATGGAGAAAACAAGATATTCCAAGATAAAAACAAATTTAAACAATACGTAGCTACAAACCCAGACTTACAGAAAATACTAGAAGGAAAACCACAACCCAAGGAAGCCAACAACACCCACAATAAATCGGACATCTAACAACCCTCCACCAGCACAACTCAAAGAAGGGAAAAACACAAACTCTACTGTAACATGAGGGCCTGCTAGTTGGGGTTTCCATCCTGCCCAGTTCCCACAGCTGGTAAGTCCCAAAGAAATTTCACAGAGAGTCTATATTAATGATAAACTGATTGGCCCATTAGCTCAGGCTTGTTATTAGCTCTTGTAGCTTATATTAACCAATTATTCTTATCTATGTTAGCCACATGGCTCATTACCTTTCTCAGCAGGGCAGGTCACATCCTACTTCTTCGGTGGTCTGGGCAGAACTCCCGAGAGAGCTTCCTGCTTCCCAGAATTCTCCTATTCTCCTTGCTCTGCCTCTACTTCCTGTCTGGTTGTCTCACCTATACATCCTGGCTAATGGCCAATCATCATTTATTTAAATCATGATTGACAGAATACAGACAATTCTCCTGCACTGCACTACCACCAAAAAACAAACAAACAACAACAACAAAAAAAACCCAAAAAACTGGAGTTAAAAACCACTGGTCATTAATATCAATGAACTCAATTCACCTATAAAAAGGCACAGGTTAAGAGAATTGATACAAAAACAGGATCCAACATTCTGCTTTTTACAAGAAACACACCTCAACCACAAAGACAGACATTACCTCAGAGTAAAGGGTTGGGAAAAGGTTTTTCAATCAAGCAGCCCTATGAAACAAGCAGATGTGGCTATACTACTATCTAACAAAATTGACTTCAAACTAAAATCAATCAGAAAAGATGGAGAAGTACACTTTATACTCATAACAGGAACAATTCATCAAGACGAAGTATAAATCCTGAATATCCATGCCCCTAATATAAAAGAGCCCACATGTGTAAAAGAAACATTGCTAGAACTCAAAGCACAAATCACTAGATATCAAACCCCACACACTAAATAGTAGGAGACTTCAACACTCCTCTCTCACCAATGGACAGGTCAACCAAACAGAAACCTAACAGAGAAATAAGAGAACTAATGGAGGTAATGAATCAAATGGATTTAACAGACATCTATAGAACATTCCACCCAAAGAGGAAAGAATATACCTTCTTCTCAGCATCTCATGGAACCTTCTAGAAAATTGATCACATACTCGGTAACAAACCAAACTTCCACAGATACAAAAAAATTTTAGTAATCACTTGTATCTTATCAGATCACCATGGAATAAAGTTAGAATTTAACAACAATCCTACCCCTAGAAAGCTTACAAACTCATGGAAATTGAACAGTCAACTACTGAACCACCCCTGGGTGTATTGGCTTTTTGGGATCCTAGTCTATTTGGATGCACACCTTCCTAGGCCAGGATGGAAGGGGGAGGGCTTTGGACTTCCCACAGGACAGGGTACCCTGCCCTCTCTTAAGGATGGAAGGGGAGGGAGGAGGGGGAGTGGGGGAGTGGGAGGGGAACATGAAGAGGGAGGATGTATAATTTTTGAAAGGAAAAATAAAAAAAATTAAAAAAGATTGATATGTGAAACATTATTATTTTATACATTTATTATTGATATATATTGAGCTCTACATTTTTCTGTGCTCCCATCCCTGCCTCTTCCCTCCCCCCTTCAATCCTTCCCTAAGGTGCCCATGATCCCAATTTACTCAGGAGATCTTATCTTTTTCTACTTTCTACTTCCCATGTAGATTATATCTATGTAAGTCTCTCCTGTTGTCTAAGTTCTCTGGGATTGTGGTTTGTAGGCTGGCTTTCTTTGCTTTATGTTTAAAAACCACCTATGAGTGAATACATGTGATAATAGTCTCTCTATGTCTGGTTTACCTCATTCAAAATAATGTTTTCTAGCTCCATCCATTTTCCTGCAATATTCAAGCTGTCATTATTTTTTTCTGCTGTGTAGTCCTCCATTGTGTAAATGTACAACATTTGCCTTATCCATTCTTCAGTCGAGGGGCATTTAGGTTGTTTTGAGGTTCTGGCTATGACAAAGCTGCTATGAACATAGTTGAGCACATGTCCTTGTGGCATGATTGAGCATCCTTTGGATATATATCCAAAAGTGATATCACTAGGTCTTGAGGAAGGTTGTTCCCTAATTTTCTGAGAAATCTCCACACTGACATCCAAAGGGGTTGTACCAGCTTGCATTCCCACCAGCAATGCAGAAGTGTTCCCTTTTCCCCACAACCTCTCCAGCATAAGTTGTCATCAGTGTTTTTGATTTTGGCCGTTCTTACAGGTGTAAGATGGAATCTTAGAGTTGTTTTGATTTGCATTTCTCTGATGACTAAGGATGTTGAACATTTCCTTTAGTGCCTTTCAGCTATTTTAGATTCCTCTGTTGTGAGTTCTCTGTTTAGGTCTATACTCCATTTTTTTAACTGGATTATTTGTTCTTTGGATGAACAATTTCTTGAGTATGTATATTTTGAAGATCAGACTTCTGTCTGATGTGGGGTTAGTGAAGATCTTTTCCCATTCTGTAGGCTGTCGTTTTGTCATGTTGACCATGCCCTTTGCTTTACAGAAGCTTTTCAGTTTCAAGAGGTCCCATTCATTAATTATTTTTCTCAGTGTCTGTGCTGCTGGGGTTATATTTAGAAAGTGGTCTCCTGTGCCAATGCATTCAAGTGTACTTCCCACTTTCTCTTCTATAAGGTTCAGTGTGGCTGGCTTTATGTTGAGGTCTTTAATCCATTTGGGCTTGAGTTTTGTGCATGGTGATAGACATGGGTCTATGTTCATTCTTCTACTTGTTGATATCCAGTTATGCCAGCACCACTTGTTAAATATGCTTTCATTTTTCCATTTGATATTTTTTGCTTCTTTATCAAAGATCAGGTGTTTGAAGGTGTGTGGATTGATATCCTGGTCTTCTATTTGGTTCCATTGGTCCTCCCGTCTGTTCTTATGCCAATACCAGGCTGTTTTCAGTAGTGTAGCTCTGTAGTAGAGTTTGAAGTCAGGGATTGTCATGCCTCCAGAAGTTCTTTTATTGTACAGGATTGTTTTGGCTATCCTGGGTTTTTTGCTTTTCTATATGAAGTTGAGTACCGTTCTTTCGAGTTCTTTGAAGAATTTTGCTGGGATTTTGATGGGCACTGCATTGAATCTGTAGATTGCTTTTGGTAAGATTTCCATTTTTACTATGTTAATTCTGCCTACCCAAGAGCATGGGAGGTCTTTCCACTTTCTGGTGTTTTCTTCAATTTCTTTCTTCAAAGATTTAAAGTTCATGTCATACAAGTCTTCCACTTGTTTGGTTAGAGTTACTCTTAGATATTTTATGCTATTTGTGGCTATTGTGAAGGGTGTTGATTCTCTGATTTCTTCCCCAGCCCTTTTATCATCTGTGTACAGGAGGGCTATTGATTATTTTGAGTTAATCTTGTATCCTGCTACATTGCTGAAAGTGTTTATGAGTTGTAGTCATCAAAAATCTCCCAACCAAAAAAATCCCAGGACCAGATGGTTTCAGCTCAGAATTCCTGAAGACTTTCAAAGAAGAACTAATACCAATACTCCTCAAATTATTCCACACAAGAGAACCAGAGGGAACATTGCCTAACTCTTTTTATGAGATTACAATTACCCTGATACCCAAACCACAGAAAGACATTAATAAGAAAGATAATTACAGACCAATCTCACTCATGAACATTGATGCAAAAATACTAAATAAAATACTAGCAAATCTATTCCAAGAACACATCAGAACCATCATCCACCATGACCAAGTCAGCTTCATCCCACAGATGCCAGGGATGGTTCAACATACAAAAATCTGTCAATGTAACCCATCATATAAACAAGCTGAAAAATAAAAACCACATGATCATCTCATTAGATGCCAAAAAAGCATTTGACAAAATACAACATCCCTTAATGATAAAGGTCTTGGAGAGAGCAGGGATACAAGGAACATACTTAAACATAATTAAGGCAATATATAGCAAGCCAACAACCAAACAAACTAAATGGAGATAAACTCCCAGCGATTCCACTGAAATTAGGAACAAGACAAGATTGTCCACTTTCTCCATATCTATTCAATATAGATCCTGAGGTCCTAGCTAGAGCAATAAGACACCAAAGGGAGATCAAGGGGATATAAATTGAAAAAGAAGAAATCAAACTCTCATTGTTTGCCGATGATAAGATAGTTTACATAAGTGATCCCTAAAACTCTACCAAGTAACTTCTGTTTTGTATCTTTAGTGCAATGTTATTCTTAGAGTCTTCTGTATGTCTGTGCATCTCTGTGTGCATGCCTATGCCTGTGTATGTTTGTGTGCATGCATGTGTCTGTGTATGTATGTGTCTGTGTGCATGTGTATCAGTATGTGCATGTTTGAGTGACTGTGTTTATGTGTGCATGCACATATTTGTGTATGTACACATGTGTGTATATATGTATGTGTCTGTATTAATGTGTGTGTCCATGTGTTCCTGTATGCATGTGTGTGTATGTATTCTTGTGTGTCATGCACACATGCAAAGATCAGAAGAATTTATATGAAAAGTGCTTACTTTCAGCATCATTTGAGCCATGGTCTCTTGCTATATGCAGATTCCTATGCCAAGCTAAGTGACAAGTAATTTTTATGACTTTTCTTTTTTCTACCTCAAACCTTGTTACATAAATGCTGGGATTTTGACTAACTTCACAATACTGGGCCTGCATTTATGTGGACTCTGGGATCTGAAGTCAGATGTTCACATTGTCCTGGACATGCTTGATACATCAAGCCCCTTCTTCATCCCAAGAATGCAATTCTTCAAATTTAGTTATTATAGAAGCTCCACGAGCATTATCTGGGAAATATAAATACAAATTTTTAGGCCTGTTCCAGGCATAGGGGATCAGGACATCTAAATCCTGCTTCGGAAAGTACTGTAAACTCCCCTCTAGGTGACTCAGCACTCTGCAGTTCCAGTTACGTTAGAGCGAGGAGTCAATAAGCTATTGTATAGCATTTTCCAAATAAAAGCAAAAGCAAAACAAAACAAAAACTTTAATGATGGAGGAAGGACAGTGTTGCCATATTTTCATCTACACATTTAAGAAAAGTTCTGCATTTCTTGATTTTGTGTTTTGGTTCTTGAAACTTCAGTGTCCATTAGTTCATAAGGGAAGATGCTGATGCTGGCCACTGAGCCTTTGACCTTCTGTCTTCTAACTTGTCCAAGCACTCCCAAATAGCCTACTGAAGAACACTGATCTAAAATTTCAGTGATGAATATAAAGGAAAACGTCAGGTATCTGATTTTTTCATAACATATATTACTCATATAAGAGAGTCTACTTTAAATATAAAATGAATTTTAAACAAACCTTTGATATGTATTTCCTCTTTAAAATATACTAATAGCCTCTTTCAAAGACAATTGGTAGTACAATAAGTTCTGAGAGCAGGCATAATATTTAACATCTGGAGCAGGTGCTGAGAGATGAGGAACATTGTAAAGTAATTCATCAATCATGGCATAAAAGGGCTTACTGTACTATTTCATGAAGTCAACTGTAGTAAATTTGATTTTGATATTTATTCAGAAACAGAAATAAGATATCCCCAAATAATGGTTTGAGTGCAAAAAGTGTCATTACGTATTTTACTTTTACTAAATAACATAGCATCCCACATACCATGTTGATATTTGCACTGCAAACAACACGTAAGGCAGAATTATCCCATTCAGACTCAGAAGTATCTTAGAATTATATTTACTTTGTTTTAGTTTTTGAGAAACACATGAAAACTCAATATTCTATTTGTTAAATTATGGAAAACGTTAGCTCTTCCAAAAATATATTGTAGAAATGTTTGAGGCTTTATGTCTAGCTAAAAATTCCACATAAAATTAAAGAACCATGAGTTTTATTAATGAAAGTGTGGAACTTGGTGTAGTTTGAAAACATATTACCTGTCTTTATTCCTAGACACTTATGCTGATTATGACATAGACACCTCTGGCTAAGTTTGTCTTTAGTACTTCCATTTCTTTCCTATTGGCAAGTGTTTTGAGACCTAAGTAAATATTCAGCCTTGATCAGCGAACATCCATTATTATTAGAAAACAAACTTATCCTTAGAGGATAATGCTTTCAGCATCCATGCCAGGCAGGAGGTTACCCTTATATATTTATTTTTGTAACCTACTGTGAACAAAAATGTTAGACACCTAGACCACTTCTCATGATCTCTTGTGCTATTATTTTTCTCCAGTCCTTTAGCGCTCATGTCCTAAAGATGTCATGATAATGTAAATGGCCGCTGTCAGTACTATCCATTCTGAGACTCAGATACTAATAAGAAAACAGCTTGTTTAGCTACAGGAAAGAACTACAAATTGGCCTCAGGTATGAAGGCCTTCACTGACAAGGAAGAGCCATACAAGGTGAGATGCTGAGAGGAACACAGTGGCAGCTGCCCTGGTGGGAAGGTGCCTTAGGATTAAACAAAAGGAAATGTGAAAACAAACAAGCAAAAATAAATAAAGATCTTAGTTATAGAAAAGCCAATTTAGCTCTCTCTTAGAATTAGAGAGAGGTCCTGAAAATGATCAAAGGAAAACCTAGAGTCCAGAGGGTTTATTAAAACATCAATCTTCTCTTGTAATCCATTTGGGAATTATAACTAAGGACAGTCTAGTAACTTTTTAATTTACCATTCTCTTATGCACACATTAATCTGTGTACCTTTGGCATTACCACTTCTGCCACTGAGTAAGGCCTGGCTGTCTTAAGCATTTTCGACTCATAATCTCCTTTTCTCTATTACTGTGTTAATTTTAGCAGAGACTTCGGATGACTGCTCAACATGTTTATTTGAAAAGTAATTGCACATCCTGTACATGAGAGTTCACAAGATATACTAAAGGAGGGGGTCAAGTTTGTGCCCTCTCAAAGCATGTGATGCCATCACTCTGTGCCCTTCCTTTGTGCCTGGAGAGTTCCATTCTGAGGAATTAGAGACTCTAAAGAGGTCATAGGAATAAAGAAGAGTTAAGAAAGGACACACGTTTCTCAGTCTGTCTCCAGCTGAAGCAGAACCATCATCAGTTTCCTTGAGCCCCCACTATAATAATAAAGTGTAGCTATAATAACCTGACAACTCTATATGGTAGTTCATAAAAGTGTTCCTTTGTCTTCTACAAGATTGCAGTTCTCCTCTGTTACCCCATATCAGACTTTGTGGGATATGACAATTAGCCAGGAAGGGGGAAGCTTCCAGCTTAGTTCCAGTTAGATTTATCTGTATCGTCTATCCAAGGTATGCTTTCCCCTATCTTAGAGAGTCTATGGAAGGATGGGAAGAGTGCTTTGCAGACAAAACCATGGCTTTGGATTCTCCTCCTGCAACAGCATCAAAACCTCCCCTGAGTGCAGAACAATGATGAGCAACCACCCTCAGTGCTGTTCTGTGACTTGAAGTCTGAGCCCTGAGTCATACATTGTTTTTTCCCTCACTTCTTTTCCAAACCTTACATACAACACCGTTGTGTTACATTTTATGACTTCTAAATTCGTCACCATATTTCTTGCTCAGCTTAATATTGATAGCCGTGTTTCTTCTCCTTGAACCCTTTGCATAGCAGGCCTGTGCGAGTGTGCACCAGGTTCTTCACATATATATAATGGCTTCCAGTTTAGTGTTTTTATGAGACTCCAGAGAGTGTCAATGAGCAGGTCTCACTTCTTGTGCTTTTCTTCTCCTGGTTTTTTTCCCTCTGTTTGTCTTTCCCAATTCCAATTTTTAGTTATGTCTTATTATATTTTATAAGGGTCGGAGAGTAGGTGGGGAAAAATGAATAGAGGGGGTAGCAACAGCAATCAGGATGTAGGAAAGTCTAATTTCAATGAGAGAGGGGGCGGGGGGAGGGAGTGAGAAGGAAGAGGGGAAAAGGAGAGAAAACCACTTGCATAACTTTGAATTTTTTGCTACACTCTGGTCTATATTCAACTCAGTTGTGAAAACCTTCCTTGACTCAAAGCAAGGATGGCATATTTCTCTTACCCATGGAATTCTAGAGGGAAAGTTTGCTTTCAGTGAACTACAGGGATGTTTTTACCCTGGTCATTTACTGAATTCTAAATCCATTTGTAACTCTTGATTCCTATCCCTCTTCTCTGTTTGTACTGCGTCTTTTCTCTCCCTCACATTTTTCCTTTCCCAGTTTTCCTTCTTGTTATCTCCCTGACTCCATTCCAGAAGCTCCAAAAGCACCTGTCCAAAGTGATATAACAATGCAAGGTTTGATTTCCAGAAGCCCTTGCTCCCTTGTTTTATCCCCATTGGCAAAGAACTACTTCACTAGCTGATTAATTATAAGATTCACAGATACAGTTGGCACTAAATGCATATTAAAATAGATCTGTTGGGTGACATAGACAAACATTGTATACCTCCTGAATCTACACATAATAAAATCAGAAGAAAGTACTCAGTATAAGGCTACAAGTAAAGTATTAGATTGTGATTGGGAAAAAGTACCATTGATAACAAGTGGTAGCTTTTTTATTGCAATATGATAAATAACATTACACAGTGATCTTAGGAAAAATAATTCTGCAAACTCCCAAGTCATTGAAATAAGAAACTTTTACCCCAAAATACAGATGCAGATTAATTTCAACCTTCTTTGTTTTGTGTCTAATTATATTTTATCTTTAATTAATATGATCCTAAAAAATAGCAAAAAAGAAAGCTCTGTTAACCTCATCAAATTCAGCAGAATATTATACCAATTACGATATTTAAAATTAAAATTTAATATACAACTATAGCAGATATTGAAATAAAATAACATTTTATAGATATTTATTATCATGGTAAATTTTGTACTTCGGCAGTCTTTTCTGCTGTCTGATTTAACATAGCTTTATTGCTAAATGAAGTTAAAATGTGGCTGACTCACAAAGTCAGAAGACATTGTCAATAAACTTAAAAACATTTTAAAAATATGTTTCCATGATGATTGCTAGAAGAAAGAGCATTTCAATAAGATAAGCTACATAAGAAATAATTTAAAATAAGAAAAAAAACTGTTATCATGACTTGACCATATAGTAACTTTATCTTCTTGGTTTTTGTCTTGATAGGTTTGTTATAATTACATCTGAATTTCCATTCAAGCTGTGGCACTTGTCTCACACATGCTATTAATGAAATCATGAATATTCTATGGACAATGTAAAACAATTTGGAATAATTTACACATCTGTGTGTCTTTGTGTCCCAGCTTCACATTGTGTAAGCTCTCTTGAATGGCTATATTCAGAAAAACTATCCCTAAAAGTGAAATGCGTGAAACTCGAGGGGAGTTTTCAGGGTTTATGCCTCTCAAAAGGAGTCAAGCTCATCTAAATGAGGATACCTTTGAATCAATGCCCAGTAGCATGGGTTCTCTGATGAGAAAGAATGAATCAGTAAAGGAGAAGTCCAGAATTTAGAAAGGTCTTGATAAGCATGAGAAATGAGCTCAATTCTGCCATTACGCTAAAAAATATTATAAGAATGATCTTCTGGTTGTGTGCTCCATAGAAATGTCATCATATTGCTTTCTGTAAATATAATCAAAAGAATAAATAATCAAGTACTATTCACCACCCCTGTCCCTAAGTGGTCCTCACCCTGTGGGGAAAGTGGTGCTCTTTAGGCAGTTACGGTAATGATCACACATCTCCTTTGCCACAGTCAGTTGAGGACAAATGTTCTTGAGCATTAGAAATAAACTTTGTCATTCTTAAATAGGAAACATCAATAAAAGTATGAAAAGGTCACACACAATTCAAGTTTTGTTTCTCAGTGCAGCGAATGTCACAGAGAAGTTTCTTCCTTCCATATTCTGCCAGATGGTGAATCTAACCAGAGAACGGAGCCCCTCTGCCCACACATGCTGCATTTCAGAAATCTTGGATCCCATTCCCACACTTGAGCTTTCCCTCTGGTTCATTGCAGAGACTTGCTGTTGGCTTCTGAGACGAATCAGTTTCCCCTTCAGACAAATCTCATATATGTTCAGATAGATATGCCCAAAGAAGTAAGTTTTAGTTGACAACCCATATTACAGATAGTCAAGTTGCAATATAGAAAAGGCAGATGGTGAAGACACATGGGGTTTAGAGCAAAGAACAAAAGAGATAAGAAGAGGCAGCAAGGTATACCAGAATGTGGAGAATTCGTAGTGATGCTAATCTTCAGTGAGATGCAGAACTAATAAATATGTCTGCAAAATAATAGACTTTGCACACTTTCTCAGGAAATCTGTGAATAAAGCTGCTTCGTAGTAATTTTTGTACTTCAGCAGTCTTTTCTGCTGTCTGATTTAACTAGTTTTATTGCTAAATGAAGTTAAAATGTGGCTCACTCACAAGCCCATAAGTTATTGCCACCAAACATAACATTTTAGAAATATGTTTCCATGATGATTGCTAGAAGAAAGAGCATTTCAATATGGCTGAATGACAAGAAATGTGAGATGTATTTTGCTTGACCTTGAGATCTATGAATTATTACCTGATTTTTGAAAAACAACAATATTTCAATAAAATAAAAGACAGTATTTTAAAAACTAGTAAGGTTTAGACAAATAGTTTATATTAAAATATTATGAAGATCTTTGACCGGACATATTAAGTCATAAAAACAATTGAACTTCTTAATGGACACATATAGAAGCTTATCAGGTTGAAATTGATTTTTAAATTACTAATCATTAGTAAAATATGCTGCTGAAAGTTAAAAATAAGTTATCTTAATTTGCATTAAAAATTATTGACACAGTGAAATTATATGCAGGGCAATATGGTACTGACTAAATTTAAAAAACATTATTATATGCTTTTTAAACTATAACTTTTTTCCATTTAAAGAGAAGAAACTGAATGTGAGAATTTAATGGGAAATCAAATGGTTGGAAAAAATGTGCACCTACTCCATCCCTTCAAACAGAAATTCTAACAACCAAATAGAGAAATCATTTCTTCTGTTTCAATCTGAGTGAGTTATTGCCACAAATTACTGCCTTTTATCCCTGTTATAGGTCAAATAAAGATGAAATAAGTCAGTATTATTATATTGGAATGCAAAGTGAGATAGAATTATGCACTTCTTACATTTTATTATACATCCCATTTTGTAAATTCAGTTATAATATGAACATTTTGAAAATCTGCATTTAAAATATTGTAAGCACAGGCTTTACAAAAGTATCATAGCATTATATTCTAATAAACAATTATCGACTAAAGGAAGAAAAAAAAGAATGTCTAGGGAACATATTGGAACATGTATAGGCAAAAATTAAAACATACATAAAATTAAGGAAGTTTTTCACAGAGGCAAAAGTCATTAGATATTGGAATTTCTAACTAGACTTTGGAAGCAATCATTAGAGTTATTGAATTAGATTACAATGTGGAAGAATGCAATTTGAGTACAGAAAATATAAAACAAGAAGCTTATTTTTCTCAGAGCTAATACTTCCACCTTTAAGAAATAACACTTGACCTTTTCCAAAGCAAACTTTCAAAATTCACATTCTATATTTGTTCTTACTCTTAGATTTCCAGTAGTCTTGCTCTAATCACACATGTTTAAAGTTATAATTTAAAGCAGTACTTCTATTCCAATGAACAAAACCTAAATCCTGAATCCAATTCATTCCAGACTTATGAAAATAATGTCCTGCATGACTCCCAGGTAATTGAAATCTGTCAAACCCTCCTGGGACCTCCACCAGGGCCTTGTTGCTTTCTAAAGCAGATGGTTCAGTGACACAGCAGGGAGCTCCTCGCTTCCCAGAGCTCATCTCTCCTGGGTTCATCCCTGTGGTTAATCACAAATCTGTTGAGTTCCACCCTTCTCTATAATCATGCTCCCAAACTCAATTCAGGCATTTTAAATTCTTTTAATAAACAGTTACAATCACTTCCTTTGAAGTTCCAGTTCTCCAGTTTTTCCTCAGAAAACTCATATATCATGTTTTTTATACAGAATTTTTTTTAAGTTGAAAATAGATTCTTCTCTCATACAATGCATCCTGACCACAGTTTATCATTTCTTCACTTCTCCCCACTTCACTCCTCAGTTCCCCTGTCCCCCATATCTACTCCTTCTCTTTCCCTCCAGAAAAGAGCAGGCTTACAAGAGACAAATACTAAACACAACAAAACAAGATAAAATAAGACTGGATAAGGCGACCCAATAGGAGAGAAGAGTTACAAGAGCAGGCAAAAAATCAGAGATACACCTGTTCCTACTTTTAGATTTCCCAGAAAAACACCAAGCCAGCAGCTCTAAAATATACATAGAAGACCTGGTACGGACATCCCTTGCCACTTCAGTTTCTGTGCAACCATAGTAGCCTTTCTTAGTTGATTCAGTGTACCATGCTGTCCTGGTTTCCTCCACTCTCTCTTTCTCTCTCATGCCTACAGTCTTTTCTCCCCATCTTGGACAGAGTTCCCTGAGCACAGAGAGGAGGGATGGAGACCTACAAGAGATCTTATAAAAATGAAAATTCTGTTTCTATAAAAAAAGACAGAAAAACTTTTTTAAACAAAATTCACACTGAGACCAAAATGAATTATACAAAATTAGTTTCTGTACTATTCTTAGAAAAGCCACAAAACATTTTGTTTTGAGGATTATGCTTACAAATTAAGATGAGAAAATGAACAAGACCATGGAAGAAAACAGAGACATGAGTTGCCTGTCCATGTGGTCTGTGACTCTGTCTTGATCAGTGTGGAGGCCCCACAAAGGGAGTGGACCTATTGGAGGTTGGCCATGTTGGAGTAGGTGTGGTCCTGTTGGAAAAAGTATGTCCCTGGGAAGGCAGATTTTGAGGTCTTCTGTACAATCAAGTCATGAACAGTGAGACAGACTATTTTCTGTTGCCTGTGCACAATGTGTAACATTCAGTTATTTTCCAGCACCATGTCTGCCTGTATTACTCTATCTTCCACCACGATGATAACGGACTAAACCTCTGAAACTGTAAGCAAATGGTTAAATGTTTTCCTTTTAAAGAGTTTCACTGGTCATGGTGTTTCTTCACAGCAATAGAAACAATAAGACAGAAGTTGGTACCAGAGACTGGGCTATTGCTATGAAAGGCCTGAACGTGCTTTTGTTTGGAGGATTTTCAACTTTGGGAGTTTGGGTTAGGAAAGTAGTGGAATGCTTTAAGCACTGCTTAATCAGCCAAACCAGTAGGAGAATGAAAGACTGTGGTTCTAAGTGTGATTTAAACTGTGAGGTTCTGGCTCAAGATGTTTCAGAAGAAACTTTTAGCATGCAGTCTAGAAACCTCTTTTGTAATATTTGGTGAAGAATGTGGCTAATTTTACCATTGTCTAAAAGTTTGCCTGAGTCTAAAATGAAAAGTTTTGGATTAATTGCCTTGGCAGAGCAAATCTCAAAACAACCTAATTTAGATTCTGTTTTGTGGTTACTAGTTTTAAGTCAAATGAAGACATATAATGAAAGGGAGCAAGCTAAGTAAGGGAAAAATATTTGCGGAGAAAAGAAACACCAAAATGTGAAATATAACTAAGTCCCTTTTTCAAGGAGATAAATGGATTAAAAATGGAATAAAGGAGTGGTGAACTCAGAGCAAGATCCTACGCAGCTAATTTTTCAACCTGTGGAAAGGAATTAAAGAAAAGTTTAGAGCAGGTGTAGAGGTGCACACCTTTAGTTCCAGCACTTTTCTTTTTTTCTGTCCTCATTTCTCCAGCATCCAACTTGTATTCTGTTAACAATTATCCTCAAAGCATAGAAAAAATCACTAGGTAGTAAAAACATATCACTCGCTGTCATCCACAGAGGGGTATGAACAATTTTTATCGAACTTATTACTTTCTGTCTCACAGTTTTATGTACTTTTTCACTGAGAAGAATGCATTTCATGTGTTCTAAAGTCATTTGAGCATGGTGGTAGGCACGTGTGATCATGTGTTCACCTGGCAGAGGTCATCTTCAGATGGAACTTCTTAGAAGTTTCTGGCACCTCTTTGCCTAAGACCTTGTTACCATGCCAAAGTACTTTTTTACAGAGTTCTTGAAAATCAAACCTAGGTGCTCATGCATATATACCAAGTAATTATTCAATGAGTCTCCTCTGCTCAAAACTTTTCTCATTTAAATATTTTTTCTCTATTCATAATTGTAGACACTGAATACCTCCAAACACAGACCACAACGGTACCCTAAGCTGGTCTTGAGCTTAAGATCTCCAACATGAGAACTAGCTTTCATGGTAAGAGAAAGTGCCCTGAAAACTTTCAAAGGAAAGAAACAAGCAACAGTCTCACCCAGTTATGATGCCTATGAAGTATGAAATGATCGGCATGATACAAAACCCCCAAAGGTACAATAGCAGTATGCATGTCTTGGAGTAACCACCAGTTCTCTAATTGGACTTAAGACCTGCTCAATGGAAGTACAGTCATGCCTGGTATTAGGAACCTAAACAGCTACCCAGGGCTTAGGAAATCATGGATTTTGGAGAAGAACTTATAACTACCCACAGATGAATGAGTCTTATAAGTTTTGATACTAAGTACACAATTTTTACGAATGGTGAATTATAGTTGTTATAAATTGAACTGTGTCTTCAGCAGTCCATATATTGAAGCTTATACACTTTCTTCCATTTAACCTTATTTGAAATAAATGCCTTCCAATCATATTTAACATCAAAAAGCCTGAATTTAATGTCTGGGCCTCTACTTCTCAGTCAGATGAGAACTCAGTCATACCTTTTAATAAATAAAACAACCAGCCAGATGGTGGTGGTGCACGCACCTTTAATCCCAGCACTTGGAAGGCAAAGTCAAGTGGATCTCTATGCATTCAAGGCCAGCGTGGTCTACAGAGAGTTGCAGGACAGCCGGGACCACACAGAGAAAAAATCACAAACATGCAAAAAGCTAAGTAAATAAAACATTCATCTCAAGGAACAACAAAAAATGTGGTGTTGATTCTGGGCTTGTAAGCCTCTGAACCTCTGAGAACATTCAGGTGGAGTCCCGTCTAACAGCACATAATATAGCAATTGGAGAAAAACGCAGTTGAAAGGCAGGTTCTAGGGAAGACACAGCAACTGTTCTTGGCGTTTATGGCATTTACGCTGTTAACACAACTTGAGAAGAAATACACATGTATAACATAAAATGGAAGTATTTTTGCGAATAATAGCTAAAATAAATTTTAATGCTTGAACTTGCCCCTGAAACATGTCACTGTAGTCCATTTCATGAATACTTATTATAACCCTGACCAATTATTGATGGAAGTGGTCATAATAAGGAGGAATTTATATGGAATTGGATATAAAATGCCAAGAAAATTAGAGATATTGCATGATTTCTAAATATAAGTTATATCTGATATTTGCTACAACTTATATACTATGGAAATTTTAAGTTTTGATATGTCTAATAAATTAGAAACACTCAAATATTACATAAAGCACCTGAGCATATTACTAGCCATGAAGCTAACTATGTTCCCAGATGTTGAATACTCTTTTATACACTGTTATATAGTAGCATATATCAATGATATATCTACATATGTACTTACATAAATAATAAATGCTACATATATTTATATGTAAATATCAGCACTCTACAATATGTAGATTTATAAACTCATAATTTAAAGTCCATCTCCTAATAAATATTTATAAGTTTTATGATAAGTATTCATTGAAAACAATTTTAGTCACACAGAATTTTACAAAAGCTGCACATTTCTTAATTTAAAAGGACAATTGTGATGAGAGGTGAGGACTTGGGATCCCTCTATGTTTTGTGTCTAAAGTGCATGTTGTCATCAGTGTAAGGGATCTATTCTCCATCTTTGAGAAACAACCGAGGGCAATAGGAACAGCCGATAATGACCTGAGCATCTCTTGGACAATCCTGACCACCAACTGAAAACAGAGCCTCTCAAGAAAAGGGGTGTGACTATGGTACAAGGCTAGTTCTGGCACCCTCTCCTCTGCTGCCTGAATACCTAGCTGGGGACATGCCCGTGTACACCTGGGATCCCCAGGGCCAAGTATCTTGCCAACCCTAAAATGATTCTCTTAATGTAGATATCTTATTCCCTTCTCCAATGTCCACCTTTCTTCCATCTTCACCCTCCCACTCCCCCAAGC
>PVIU01012867.1:39899-58364 GCA_004026605.1 Ondatra zibethicus | reverse complement strand
TTTTTTTTTTTTTTTTTTTTTTTGGTTTTTCGAGACAGGATTTCTCTGTGGCTTTGGAGCCTGGAACTAGCTCTTGTAGACCGGGCTGGTCTCGAACTCACAGAGATTTGCCTGCCTCTGCCTCCCGAGTGCTGGAATTAAAGGCGTGTGCCACCACCTCCCGGTTGGTTTCTCTTTAAAATCAGAACCACGCAGGCCTTCGTACATCTCAGACCCAGCAGTCTTCGGGGACTGAACCTTGCAGACTGAGCTACTCCGCATAGGTGAAGAACCAAGGGACACAAACGGATCTGAGAGGTGAGGCGCAGGCCACCTGACAGGGGTAGGTGGTGATGGTGTTGGGGGTTCTGAAGGGTCAGGGTCAGGCTCAAAAAGGGGCAGTCTTCCCTTTGGGGGCTAGGCATAGACATGTGATATGGAACAGGGTCACTGTTCCATAGGGTGTGCGGGTCAAGTATTTCGAGATGAGGTTGCCGTCGTCCTGTTCTGGCGCCTGAGTCGGGATCCGGTCGGCGTCCGGGTTAGAGCTCCCCGGGCCTCCCGTGCACCCCTCCCCCATTACGCTGTCCAGCAGCCACCCTGCCCTCCCGGGACTCAGCCCTCTCCTCGGCCCCGCCCAGTCTCAGGGGTCCGCCCCCACGAGGGTCCGCCCCTAGGTCCGCCCCGATGCTCGCCCATTCAGATGTGGGTCAGGGGTGAGCGGGTGGAGCTGACGTCACAAGTTTCCAAGATGGCGCGGAGCGGGCGGCTGTGAGCGGCGCTCTGGGCGCGCTGGGCGGGGAGCCGAGCGGGGCCGGCGGCGGGCGGACAGGGCGGGCGCGTACGGCGCAGGCCGGGCGCCGACGAGTAGGGGCCGCTGGCAGGCACATGAGGTAAGCGGCGTCCTCGAGTAAGGGGGGCGCGGGCCGGGCGCGCTCCCGGAGAGGGGGGCGTGGGCGCGCGTGGGACGAAGCGCGCGCACCGCCCCTAGTCCCGAACCGAGGCGCACGCGGGACCCCGGACGGGCGGGGGCTTTGTGGCCCAGGTGCCCGGCGGCTTGCGGGCAGCATGCGACTCCGGGCACAAAGCCCCTAGGGCCGCGCCAGTTCTGGAGCGCGAGTCTGTGGTGCGGGGGTCGACGGGGTAGCGGGCGCCGGCTCTTTGTGCCTTTTCATTAGCAATCTAATCCGAACGGCGTCGGGCGAGCTGTGCTGCCTGACAGGCGGGCGGACTCCCATTATGCAAACGGCTGTGCCTGCGGCTGCCCCTCGCTGGGACGTTTTACGATTTCCAGAACTGCGCTTGTGTACGGGCTGCTGTCCTTTACCTCTAGTCCTCTTCCTGGCTGGGAGACTGGCCGTGGCAGGGACACGGACGGGCTCGGAGGGCCCGGCTCCGTGGCTGGGTGGGCTTTCTGCCCTGCCCCCAGACCTTTGCTGTAGGCAGCCGCCTGGCAGGAAGAGAGATGGGCTTGGGGGGAGGGGGGAGGGTGGCAGGAGGAAGGGACTGGCTGGCTCAGGGAGTGAGCTGAGGGGCCCTAGCTTGTCATTCTCTGTTTATCTTCCAAAATGGTTCATATGCACACAGGCCTGGGTGTGTGTGCTGGGGGAAATGCCTCTCCCTGGGGGGCACTGACTTAACGTACTTGGAGAGATTGAGGCCAGATAATACTCCCAGCTGCCCCACCCAGAACAGTTTTGGACTGCCTCGAGAGTCCAGTGCAGATCTCGGCTGGCCGGAGAGATTTAGAAGTTATTTACTTATGTTCTGCCCCCTTCTTCTCAGTGTCTTTTCTAGTTATAATTGTCAGGCGCATTTGGAAAGCTGTGTTCCAGGCCCCTCACTCCCAAACAGCAGGAGGGGTGTAACACGGAGAGGCCACCCCCACTGACATATGTGGTGGTGGGGGAGGGGCGGCCCCTTGCCTATAGGAATCCTGTGGCTGTGGATTGTTTCTGGGGTTTGTTAGCTGTGTCTTTTGCTCCTAGGGCAAGGAGATCGGGCAGGTAGAGGAGGGGTTCACCTTCTAGGCTGAACTTGGGACTTCCCGTCTGGGACACCGGATGGAGGAGGGATGGAACCAAATCCTAGAGGGATGCCAAATTCATTATTGCTCCGATTCCTCCTGACTTTGCCTCTCCCCTGTTCTTATCTGCCTGTATCTGGAATCCGTGGCTTTCAAACAGACATTTTTAGGATCGTAGGCTGGGTGACTACTCTAGCCCTGGCTCAAGGAGAAAAAGTATGCTGGGTGGAGTAGGGCTTCTGGAGTAGTCTGAAATAAAGCAGACGGGCCAGCCTGGCCTCTAGAGACAAACGTGTGACTAGCAGAGTCCTTCAGACTAGAATTTTTGCAAGAAGTCATGTTGCCTGCAGGTGATCTTTCTGTCCTGTGCAGTTCAAGTTTTAATGAAAACCTACAAGGTTTTTCCGGAAAAGCTGGGAAGAGTCTTTGCCTACCCGCCTGCAGTGAATGGGGCAGCACTGTTTGCTCAGCTTGCTTTCTGCTTGTCTCCTGGCTTTCTACAGGCTGGTGGTATGGTGTTGGAGAGTGCTTGTCGACCCGCTTCTCTGGCTGTTGAGTGCTGCTGTGTGCCCAGAATTCCTTCCTGCAGTGTTTTCCTGCCGGTTGTTGGGACTTGTATATTAGTCACTGAGCTTTTATGAGCAGTTCCTGAAAAGAAAAATCTTCTGTTTGCTGGCTTCGCATAGAGGAAAAAGCAGCTTGAGGGAGCCCTGAGTTGAATTAAAGCCAAGCCAAAACGGGTTGCTGGAAGGCCAAGATGAGGTGCAGGCAGTCAGAGGTAATGTATCCCATGCTGCCTTGGAGTACCTGCTCTGAGGACAGGTAGGCAGGATACCTTCCTCACTTCCTGGTCTTGGCCAACAGCCTAGCCTCTTCCACAAGCTGCAATCCTAGATTAATCCTCACATAGTGTTTTCTTTCCACAGATCAGATTTCTCATTTTGTTAATAAGCACAGCCTCTGATCCACTTGAAGTCAGCTGTTGTGGACCGAGAGCAACAGGGTCTTGCATTATTGAGCTGCAGGGAATGCTGTGCAATCTCCCTGAGACTTTATTGCCTGTCAAGGTCGGGCTTGAGGGGGTGGAGTTAGGGGCATGAAGTACCTTTTCCCCTTTTAACTGGAGTTGGAGTTTGTTAAGAGATGTGGTGGCACACACCATTAATCCCAGCATTTGTGGAGGCAGAGGCAGGTGGATCTCTGTGAGTTCTAGAAAAATCGAAGATACAGAGAAATTCTGTCTTGGAAAACCACTAGAGAGAGAGGTTATTACTTTCATTCGTTTTTTTGTGTGTATGCATGCATACATGTATGTATGTGGATTGCAGTCTGCTAGAGGTCGGAGGGACAACTCGCCGGTGTGGTGCTCTTCTTCCACCCTGTGCAGTTCCCTCTGCAGTCAACCTTGGACAGTGATGACTTTCCCCCACCTTACCACCTCACTTCTGAGACAGAGACAGCTTGAATGTAACCTGTGATTATAAGCAGATTGGCACGGGCACAGTGTGGTATGACAGGCATAGTGGGAGGGGCCATTTGTAGGCTGGAAGAGGGCACTGGATGCCATGCTAGGTTTTTTGTCGTTTTGTTTTTTTAATTTTGTTTTGTTTTTCACGATAGGGTTTTTCAGTGTAATTGCCTTGGCTATCTTGGAACTCACAGAGATCCACCTGCGTCTTCCTCCTGAGTGCTGGGATTAAAGGCATGGGCTAGCATCCATGCTAGGTTCCTGGTGGCAGAGCTGAGGGATTTTTTTTCTTTTTTTATTGCATTTATTTATTTGTTATGTATGTGTTTGCTGCTTGCGGGAGCTGTTGTTGCTCTCTTTTTTCCATGTGGGTCTCAGAGATTGAACTCAGATTGCTAGACTTGGCAGCAGGCACTTTACCCTGTCTTGCCAACCTTGTTTTCGTTGTTTTAGATAAGGTATCACTGTGTACCCAGATATGTATGCCTCAGACTTGTGCTCCTGCCTCAACCTTCCAGAGTGTTGCAGATATAGTATGCCCCTTCTTGGGTAGCTGAGATGAGGGTTTTTTCTTTTAAAGGCTGTGGTACTATGAAGGATGGGCTAGGCTAATGGTCAGGAGATCCTGGAAAACATGATCTTGCAGGTGTTTGAACCTTGGGCACGCCACTGCCCACCAGATGTGAGACTCTTGCAAACTTTATATTTACTCAGCCACATTTTCTAAGCTTAGTCCCTATGGCATGTCTGAACTGTGCTGGCTTTTCTGCCCTCTGGTGCTCACAGACTTGTGTACCACTGCTCTGCTTTTAAGGCCCAGTGATAAGTGTCATTCCAGTTCAGTGGGGTTCTCCTGAGACTGAGGCTAATAACTTGCTGGGGTTGGAGGGTAAATGCCTTTGACTTGCGAGCCTTTGTTACATGATGTCTGTAGATACTTGATCTCAGACCTTGGAGGGATGGTAGAGAACCTTTTCTCCCAGAAAGACTGGATTTCTATTAGAGTCTTTCAAACAAGCCTTTCAGACCAGTTTGTGTCTGTATTAACTGGTGTGTGTGGGGCGGGAGGGAGAAGGTTTAGGACAGATCCCTAAGGAACAACTGTTTTCTTGAGCCTGCTGGAAGATGGGCATGGGGAACTCTAGTAAGCTTGATTCCCTGCAGGCTAGACAGTGCCACAGCCCAGAAGGGTATGTAAAGGCAGACCCTGGGAAGGGCATGACTTGAGTGAATGAGTGTGTGACCCCATGACACTCCCTGGGGCCTTCAGGAAGGCCACCATAACTGATGAAACTACTCTGGGTAGGAGGAGGAAGAAGCATGATTTGGGGCTTGAAGTAGGGCACTAGGGATCTTCTAAGGTGAGAAAGGGTGAGTCAGCCACTTGCATCTAGGCCAGAAGTCCCTCCTGTTTCTTGTGCTGTGGAAATAGGTGTAGGTCCTTGTTTTCATGATTGACAGTGAGCTACCTTAGAAGAACTTTTTCTGTGGGGGAAGAGGGAGCTGTGGGGTACGGAAAGGCAGGCTGTTCTCCAGGTTGCCATGGCTGTCCTGGGGTTCCCATAGTGACGAGAATGAAGGGTCCAGGTGAGAGCGAGCCTACTGTGTGGCTGGAAGGGCTGTTGGCTCTGTGTGAGTACAGCTGCAAGGAGAGTTGTTCTTTGTGGGTCTGGGGCCTCAGGCCTCCTTCCTAGCAGCACCTATGGGTGGCCAGATGCTTTGGCTGGTGGGAGGGGCCGCTCCCACTTCCATATAGGGGTCTGAGCCCTGTTAGAATGTTCATCAACCCAGTTCTGGACTTTCAGGTGACGGACCCCATAACTTGAACCCTGTTCATGGTCTTTGCAACTCCCTTATCCTGCCACTTGGAAGCAGGTGAATTCCTGGTGAGTTCTCTTGCATAAAGTAAATGAAAAGGGAGGGCGGGACCTGAGACCTCAGGGACCTGTCCTTATGTGGACAAAGTGTCCATACTGTGTGGGATGATGGACTTGGACTGCATGTAAGCCTGGCACTGTTGCTTGTGTTATGCTTGACACATAACAAAGATGAACTTTGGGGGGCTCAGTTTATCCCTAGGTGGGTCCCCTGTTTCCTGCAGTGAAACTGGTATGTGGTCATTTTTGAGAACCACTGCCCCACCAAGTGGCATATCTTTGTTTATAACAGAACCAAGCAAAAGATTGAGCGGTAAGGCTGAGTAGGCTATGCTATTAATGATTTGGAAAGGCACAGTGGGGTTAGCAGTTACTCAGCGAATGAATGAATGGACACGGCAGATTCTTGGTCAGTAGAGGAGCACTGAACAGAGGGCGAGTAGCAGGGCCTGAGCATATATACATTGAGGGGCTGCGCAGTGTTCTCTGTGGAGCCACCTCCTTCCCTGTGCCCCAAGAGTCAGTCTCCCCAACTCTGTAACCTGGGCTTCCATAGTTGTCTGACCTAGGCTTGGTTATATTCTTGGGTTCCCAATGGCCTCCTTTGTAACCTGGCTTTGTTTGACAAGCCCACTTTGACCCCATCTGAGATGTGACTCTAGGTAGATAGGCACTGCTGGGACCACTGCCTCTGGTCTCTTTGCCCACAATGTCCCTGGGAGAGACATTGGTCCTGGAGGTAGTTTGTGGGCTGCCTTATATAGACAAGGTAAAGTGCGTGAATTACCACTAAGGACTGGAAGGAAGGGTGGGTGCTGTGAAAAGATGTGAACAGGGTTTCAGACTTTGCCTCTGTAGGAACAGAGCAGTGGGATGCCCTGGTGTTTAGTTTGTGTTTATTGAAGTTAGGGCAATAATTGTGTGACAGGAGTGTTACGTGAAGACCCCTGGGTGTACTGTCATGGTGATGTCCTGGGTAGGAAGTGTGGTCCTTCGGAGGAGGCACAGCAGCCTAGGTAGAGGCAGTGAAGGAAGAGGGTAGTGACTGAAGAGGCAGAGCAACTTTTCCGCTGTGTGGATCTTGGTAGACTAGCCTGAACAAACTTTTGTGAGAAGAACCTGCTAGCTTGGTGGTGGTGATGGGGTTTACACCCAAGGTGCCCATAATATCCTTTGCCTGTATTGTGTAACACCATACCTACTTTTCTCTAGGCTAGAAATCAAACTTTGATGCTTGCTAGACAGATACTTTTAACTGAGTACAGCCCCAACCCCACCTTTCGCTTCTGCAGGAAGCTGGTGCAGTGCTCTTGGAGCTTTCTAGAGAAGGGAGTGGTGGAAGAAGGGTGGCCCATACCCTTGCTCAGCCTTGTGGTGTGCATGTTAGGCCTGAGTTTAATCCTTAGAACATACCTGTGCAGCCCTAGTCATTTTATTAGCCCCTGTTGTACAAATGATGGTACAGTTCTAGCAGCGAGTTGTGTGTGGGAGCTTTCATCCAGTCTGAGGGCTCCTTTTTCTGAGTGGTACTTGGGCTGAAATGCTGCTTTTTCTTTTTTGAAAAGAAAACTGTGTAGCTCTGGTTATCCTGGAATCTCTTATGTAGACTAGGCTGGTCTCAAACTCAGAAGAGGTTCGTTTGCCTCTGCCTCCTGAGTGCTGACATTAAAGGCATGTGCCACCACCACCTAACTTCATTCTTTTAATTAAAAGTTTTTATTACAGTAGTTTTCTCTTCTCCTTCCACCCTCCAATACTTTCCATGTACACTACCCCCTTGTTCCCTCTTAAATTTATGGTCTCGTTTTCTTTGTTACTGTTGTATATGTTTTTGTGTGTAAATATATAAATACTAAGTCTATTTAGTGCTTTTACATCTGTGATTTCAGGGCTCACCACTTGGAATTAGATAATCCATTGGGGGAGTGTTTTATCTCTAGGAACTAATTCTCTCACCAATCAGTACTATAGTTGCCTGTAATTCTTTGTCTACTGGTGGGTCCTTTTGTGATTTCTCCCTTCCACAATAGCATGCCTGTCTGTTTCTTAGAGTTTTTGCACAATGTTCCCTGAGCCTTAGGTGCAGGAGTTGTTATTGATGTGTGTATCCTTTGGGTCTGGGTGTCTCTGCATTTTGGCCAGTTGGTTGTGACCTCCCTTTTTTGGGGGGGACACACAGGGTCTCACTACGTAGTCTTTGCTGACCTGGAACCCCTGCTTCCGCCTCCTGGAGTGTGGGCTACCACACAAGGCCCCGAGACTTTTTTGGAGGTTTTTGTTTTGTTTCAGATTTTCTTTTGTGCCTGGTGGTAGCGGCTCACGCCTTTAATGAGCCTGATCCGCAGATCTCCAATGTCCCAGGACAGCGAAGGCTGCACAGAGGAACACTCATTGTCTTGAAAAACAAAACAAACAAAAACATTTTTTTGTGTGTTTGGGTGGTGGGGCAACTACACATGTGGGTATGTGCTATAACATGCAGGTGGAAAGTCAGAAGGCAACTTACAGGAGCCAGGTCTCCCCAGGACTGGACTCAGGCTGTAAAGCTTCTGAGTCCTGCCCGACCTTTTTTTCTTTTTCCCAAGACAGGGTTTCTCTGTGTAGCTTTGGAACCTGTCCTGGTACTTGCTCTGTAGACCAGGTTACCCTCAAACTCACAGAGATCTGCCTGCCTCTGCCTCCCAAGTGCTGGGATTAAAGGTGTGCGCCACCACCGCCTGCCTCCTTTTTTCTTAAATTAGTTTATATGTGTCTAAAACTCAGGACTACCACCTATGGGAGTCAGCTCTCTGTTTCTTTGTGCATTCTGGGAATCAAACTCAGGTCTGGTACAAGCATGTACCTTTATATGATGCACCATCTTGCTGGCCCACAAATGAGGTTTTCTTTTTTTTTTCTTTAAAATTATGTCATTTATGCCGGGCGGTGGTGGTGCACGCCTTTAATCCCAGCACTCGGGAGGCAGAGGCAGGTGGATCTCTGTGAGTTCGAGACCAGCCTGGTTTACAAGAGCTAGTTCCAGGACAGCCTCTAAAGCTACAGAGAAACCCTGTCTCGAAAAACAAAACAAAAAAAAATTGTCATTTTTTTAGAGGGAAGGGTGTTGCACATGTGGGCAGGAAGCAACTTGAGAGAGTAGGGTCTCTCCACTATATGAGTTTCAGTATCTAACTCAGGTATCTAGACTTGGCAGCAAGCACCTTTACTGGATGTGCTATCAGACCCTGGCCGAGGTTTTTAGTTCAAGTGTAATGGGTGACGGCTCTCAAAGCTGAAGGGTTCCCCCACCTCAGGGGCTAGAAGGCAGAGAAGGCCTCCCTAGACCTTAAGGATTTAGCTTTAATAATAACAGCTCCTTCTGGGATTTCTGGTCTCTGTGGCACGGTGCCTTTGCAGAGCAATTGCAAGAGGGCCTTAGTGAAAGCCTGGGGACTGTACTTCAGACCTGACAACCTTCTCTTCTCCTAGGATACCTGACAACCTTCCCTTCTAGGATTTTTTTTTTTTTTCTCTCGAGACAGGGTTTCTCTGTGTATCTCAGCTGGCCTGGAACTCACTCTCACTCTGTAGACCAGGCTGGCCTCAAACTCACAGAGATCTGCCTGCCTCTGCCTCCCAAGTGCTGGGATTAAAAGGGTGCATGTTTCACCATGCCAGCTCTCCTAGTATTTTTTTCAATGTGGGCAAAAGAGGGGTGCTCAGTCACTGCCGCTGGTGGTATTGGGAGCAGGGTGTCCTAAGTAGATGAGCTTAGGGGCTGTAGCAAGGATGGGAGAAACTGAGCCACAGCCTTCTGAAAGTGCCTCCAGGTGATTAGGCACTGGGCTTGGATTGCCCTTTGACTGTATAAGTGAGCCTAAACTCCAGAAGGCCAGGTGTGAGCCTGAGGCAGCCCCATACTGGCTGAGGGGAGAGGATTGTTTCCAAAGTCCCACATTCCATGCATGTATGGACGCTGATAAGAGCACACTGCTTGCTTAGCCTTCTTTGGGTAGAAGGGGACTTTGACTTCATGCCCCCAGCAGGCAGCATGCTCATCCACACGTCCTGCTTCCTGGTAGCACCCTTCCCCCACTGGTGTCTGTTCTTGTACCCACAGCCTCAGAGCCTGAGATGCCGTTTCAAACAACCCTTTCGTTCATTTATTTAAAAATTGTTATTCTAGCTCAGGGGTTTTCAGCCTTCCTAATGCTGCGACCCTTTAATATAGTTCCTCATGCCGTGACTACAGCCATAAAATTATTTTGTTGCTACTTCATAATTATTTTGCTATTTTTTTAATATTTTGCTATTAATTGTAATAAATATCTGATATGCAGGATATCTGATATTTGACCCCCAAATGGATTGTGACTCATAGGTTGAGAACCACTGCTCTACCTGGATGCATGCCTTGATCCTAGCTCTTGGGAGACAGAGGCAGGTAGGGCTCTGGGTTCCAGGCTATCCAAGGCTACACAGTGAAACCCTATCTCAGTTTAAAAAAAAGTTGTTATACTTTAAAGTTTGCGAGGAAGCCAGTTTATCCAGGATTTTGACATTTTCATGGAAAAAATATTGCAATGTCAGCCAGGAGGTGGTGGCACATACCTTTAATATCAGAACTCTGAGGCAGAGACAGGCAGACAGACCTGAGTTGGAGGCCAGCATTGACTAGAGTGAGTTCCAGACAGCCAGGGCAACACAGAAACCAAACCCTGACTCGAAAAACCACCACCACCAACGAAAAAGATGACAACTGAAAAAGGCAAGAGCTGGGCATGGCGCATTCCTGTAATCCCAACACTCAGGAAGTGGAGGCAGGAGGAGTTCATGGCTAGCCTGGGCTATATGAGACCATGTCTGAAAACCAGAAGAACATCCCGAAGAATATTGTGACACGGTTTTTAACTTTGAGTGCTGGTCAGTGGGGCTAACTAGGGTGGGCAGGAGGGGAGGTGTACAAACAAGTGCCTCAGCTGATGATGCTGGCATCAGGTGAGGAGCAGAAAGAAAGGAAGAGGAAGGGACTTAGGTGGAAAGGTCATCCATTGGAGGGCATGGCCTATAGGCTTCTCATGACATTTTGGAAGGATGAGGTGGTCTCAACGCCTCAGGGAAGAGCTGAGTCTAGGCGGAGCTTGAACTTTAAGGAAAGTGGTAGAGTGGGGTGGCGATGTACATTTGAGAAGTTTGACATGATGAATTGTACTCAATAATAAGGGCAGAAACTCAATACTCTATGTGGGCTTTTGGGAGGGGCCTCAGGAGAGGGTTTTTCTAGACATGGGATAATTTTTTTTCTTTTTCTTTTTGGTTTTTCGAGACAGGGTTTCTCTGTGGCTTTGGAGCCTTCCTGGAACTAGCTCTTGTAGACCAGGCTGGACTCGAACTCACAGAGATCCACCTGCCTCTGCCTCCCGAGTGCTGGGATTAAAGGTGTACGCCACCACCGCTCGGCTTAATTTTTTTCTTTTTTAAATTAAAAGTAGATTTATAATCTCTGTGTGCTCTCTGGCATGGAAGTCAGAGGACAACTTGTGGGATTGGTTCTTTCCCACCATGTGCTTCCATGGAAGTCAGCAAGCTCCTTTAGCTGCTGAGGTAAAATTTTGCTGTCCTTTTTACTTGCTGTGCTAGAGATGAAACCTTGCATTTTGTACATGCTGGACAAGCTCTCAGACTGGCTCTGACTCTGCCTTTCCTCCCTATCTGGTCCTTAGGACGAGATACCTGTAAAGTTAGGCATACCTGCTCTCCTGCGCATATGACAGTCTGGCTTTACATTAGGACTGGGTGATGCTTTAAGTATGGTCTCCTGTGGGTCCTGAATCTTGGAAAGCCCCCCCCTCCAATTCTGCATTGTTAATGGAGCTGTGCAATGTTGGGAACCCTGTAGTGAGTCTTTGGATCAGGTGACTCTTCATGTGGAGCTGCTTTGGGATTTCCTCCCCCTTCCCCATTAGGGTTGCACTGTATAGCCCTAGCTGTCTTGGAATTTACTTTGTAGACCACAAAGATTTGCTTGCCTCTGCCTCCTGAGTGCTGGGATTAAAGGTGTGTGCCACCACTGCCTGGCTTGCTTTGGGATTTTTGTACAGAGCAGTCTCAGTTTCCCTAGTAGTTAGAGATTAGCTCTAGGAAATTATGATTTTTTTTTTTTTTTTTGAGACAGGGTTTCTCTGTAGCTTTGGAGCCTGTCCTGGAACTAGCTCTTGTATACCAGGCTGGTCTCGAACTAACAAAGATCTGCCTGCCTCTGTCTCCCAAGTGTTGGGATTAAAGGCGTGTGCCACCACCGCCCGGCTAAAAAGCAACTCTTTTATTTATTTAATTTTTTTTGAAGATTTATTTATTTATTGTATATATAACATTCTGCCTCCATGTATGCCCAAACGCCAGAAGAGAGCGCCAGATCTCATTACAGATGGTTGTGAACCACCATGTGGTTGCTGGGAATCGAACTCAGGACCTCTGGAAGAGCCATCTCTCCAGCCCCTAAAAAGCAGCTCTTTACCCCAGCTTCTAGACACCCCCATTTCTATGTGGCTCATTTCTGTCTTATAGGAGTTGTGCCTCATCTGAGTTGTGGATTGACCTTTCCCTGCATCATGTCTGTACCCCAAAACACAGAGTGACTTGTTTGAGTTGGGTCTGTATTCTGCACACACAGACCTGGCAGTGCTGCCTGCACTCTAGAGACTGAGCGTGTGTAACTGGAGTTCTGTGGCGTTGCTATTTCGCACTTCATTATGTGTCTTGCCTTCCTCGCAGCCCATCTTTCACCCTTGAGCTGTGCAACTCCAGGAAGAGAAAGTCCTGTTCATTTCATCTTTTGTCCCTAAATCCCAAAATTCTCTTCCTCAAAGCTAAACAACCTTTTAAAAAGCCCCCCCCCTTCTTGTGGTACTGGGAATTATAACGTAAGTAAAATGCTCTATCTCAGATCCATAGCCTCAGCCCTCCTTTTATTTTTTTCTAAGGCTTGCGTCACCAAGCCCAGCCTCCCCACTTAGATTTATTTATTTGTGTTTTTCAAGACAGGGTTTTTCTGTAGCTTGTAGCCTGTCCTGGAACTAGCTCTTGTAGATCAGGCTGGCCTCGAACTCACAGAGATCCGCCTGCCTCTGCCTCCCGAGTGCTGGGATTAAAGGCGTGTGCCGCCACCACCCGGCAATTTATTTTATTTTTAATGGGTGTTTTTCCTTCATGTATGTCTGCATACCATGTTGTACCTGGTGCCTGCAGAGGTTAGAAAGGGGGCATTGGATTGCCTGGAATTGGGAAGGTTGTGAGTCACCACATGGATTCTGAGAGCCTTTTAAGATTAAGAACAAGTGCTCTTAACCCCTGTGCTATCTCTCCAGCTCCTAGATTTATTTATTTTTAGTTATGTTTGTGTATGTTTATGTTTGAGTATGTGCGCATGAACACAGGTGCCTTGAGGGAACAGAGCGGTTGGGGCACTGTGGATTTGGAGTTATGGGCATTTGTGAGCTTCCTGAAATGGGTGCTGGGAATAGAACCCAGGGGTCTTCTGGAAGAACAATAACTCTTAATTGAACGGGTGGTGATGGCGCACGCCTTTAATCCCAGCACTTGGGAGGCAGAGTCAGGTGGATCTCTGAGTTTGAGGCCAGCCTGGTCTACAGTGTGAGTTTTAGGACAGCCAGGGCTACACAGAGTCTCTACCCTGTCTTAGAAAACCATAAGTAAATACACAAATAGTTTAGAATGAATAAACAAATATCTGTCTGTCTCTGCCATATCTATCTATCTATCTGAAACAAGTACTGTTACTATCCTTTTTTTTTTAAATCTTTATTTATTTATTTATTATGTATACAATATTCTGGCCACATGTGTGCCTACAGGCCAGAAGAGGGCATCAGATCTCATTACAGATGGTTTTGAGCCACCATGTGGTTGCTGGGAATTGAACTCAGGACCTTTGGAAGAGCAGGCAATGCTCTTAACCACTGAGCCATCTCTCCAGCCCCTGTTACTATCCTTGAGTGACATGAAACTCATTATTTTGACCAGACTGGACTGGAAATCACAGAGACCTCCCTCTGTTGGAATTAAAGGGGTGTGTCACCACGCCCAGCTAAAATAATTTAAAAATCCATCATTACTTTCTGATATGAAATTTTTAGGCTTATGTTTTTGCTGATTCCCATGAAGCATACTACCATCTCAAAGTTTGTCCTAGTCAAAGGTCATACTATCATGGGCACAGTGGGGTTTTGGGTGCCTGCTTTTGGTGTCTTTGAGACAGGCTCTTACTCCGTATTACAGGCTTCCTGGTGATCTTTAGGCTCAGACACTCAGTGCTAGAGATATAGGCATGTGTCACTGCCTGGTCTCACCTCAGCTTTTACCAGTGAGTGAAGAAGCTGTTTCTTGGGGAGATGACTACATAGAAAGATATGTTTATAAAGTTTAAGAGACCTCATAGGTTTTCTGTTTTACTTCTGTAGAGTTCCTACTTGGCTGCTAGCATTGGTTTTAGGGAAGTTGGAGTCTTGTCTCCCACAGCCTTGGGCTAGGTGGAGGCCTAGTGACTCAGCTGTGACACACACCTCCCTCTGGGGTTCAGTTATCTCATTTGAAGGATGTCCCCAGGCAGAGGAGATGGTTGTGATAGTCCTTCCAGCTGGGTGGCCCAGCTTCCTGGTGCCCTTTCAACTCCTTGCCTGTGGAATTTCTACCTCCTTGCCTCTGCTGTCATCTTTTGTCCTTCCTTACACATTACTTTAGCTTTTTTTTTCTTTTTCTTTTTTAGTGTTGGAGTTTGAACTCAACAGCTTCTTTTATACTAGCGTGTCCTGTACCAGAGCCTTCTCTCTTTTTAAAAATATCTATCTGTTGCTGGGCGGCGGCGCACGCCTTTAATCCCAGCACTCAGGAGGCAGAGGCAGGCGGATCTCCGTGAGTTCAAGGCCAGCCTGGTCTACAGAGCAATTTCCAGGACAGTCTGGGCTGTTAAGACAGAGAAACCCTGTCTTGGTGGAGGGGATGACGACGATGACAGTATTTAACCCTTGGTGGTGGTGACGTTAAAACCCCAGCACTTGGGAATCAGAAGCAGGCGGAAGGTTGAGGTCAACCTGGTTTCTGTAGTTCCTGGACAGCCAGGGCTATGTGGTGGGACATAGTGTATGTGCATAGGTGTACACAGTACTTTAGGAGAGCAGAGCACAGCTTCTGTAGGAGTCATTCTACAGAGTGACTGTATGTCATTACCACTATGTGGGTCCCTGGTATTAAACTCAACTTATTTCAGCTTGTTAAACTTGGTGGCAATGTGCTGAACCATCTCACCAGCCCAGAGCCTCTTCTCTTCCCGCCACCCATGTCTCTTCTCTGCTTCTCCCTCTGTCTCTCTGTCTCTCTTCTTTCTCTCTCTCTTCTGAGACAGGGTTTCTCTGTGTAGCCCTGGCTGTCTTGGAACTCACTCTGTAGACCAGGCTGGCCTCGAACTTAGAGGTCTGCCTCTGCCTTTCAAGTATTGGGATTAAATGCTTGGGCCACCACTGCCTGGCCCATGCCTCTTCTCTAACCAGTGTATGTTACCCAGGAAGGCCCCATACCCTTCCTTAGTTGCAGTCACTGTTGAGGGTGCCTATGATATCAATCCTGGGCCTCAACTATCTCTTTCTACGTATACCATTTATAGTCACCAGCTGCTGGACTTGTTGGCTTAGAAAATGTGTCTTCCCTTTGGGACTTTGTCTACTTGATATCACCGTTGAGTGCTGGGTATGAATGCAGTTCCTTGGGCTTTTCTAGAAGTGGGAAGCTCATGCTCCTGACAGGGTATCTTATAACTAAATGTGTTACATCTCCAGGGGCTAAGATGCAGGCTCTTAGGTTGGTGAGGTGATTCACTGGTAAAGGTGCTTGTCAGCAAGCCTGATGACTTGAGTTTGATCCCAGGGAACCATGTGTTTGAAGGAGAGAACCAACTTCCACAAGCTGTCATTTTACACCCATATACATGCTGTGGCCTGTTCATGTGCCCCTCCCTAATAATGAGCGAATGAATCTAAGGAAATGATCAGACTCTTCCTGGAGTTTATAGTAGGCTTAGCACCTGCATTATACGTGCTGCTACTGCTATTCCTTGAGCTAAGAAAAGGGGGGGCTAGGCTGGAGAGGCCTGTGGGGGGGGACATCACTTTGTCCTGTCCTGCCTCTTGAATTCTTACCCATACATTATATATCATAAAATATATAACACATAAGCCAGGCGGTGGTGGCTCATGCCTTTAATCCCAGCACTTGGGAGGCAGAGGGCAGATCTCTGTGAGTTCGAGGCCAACCCTGTCTCGAAAAACCAAGAAAAAACCCCCAGATATAATATATAAAATATAGCATATATAATGTATATATGGTTTTTTTCAAGACAGGGTTTCCCTGTTTAGCCCTGGCTGTCCTAGAACTCTGTAGATCAGACTGGCCTCAAACCCTCAAACTCTACCTGCCTTTGCTTCCCACATGCTGGAATTAAAGGTGTGAGCCACCACCACCGCCCAGCCTTTTCTTTAAACAAGGTCTCACTAGGTAGCCCTGATTGCCCAGTATAGATGCTTGGGAACCCACCCTGTGGTTGCTGGAAAATGAACTCAGGAGCTCTGGAAAAGCTCTTTACTGCTAAGTCGTCCTTCCAGTGCTCCCCTCCCCGTTTTTTGAGACAGGTATTTTTTTTTTTTTTTTTTTTTGGCTTTTTGAGACAGGGTTTCTTTGTAGTTTTGAAACCTATCCTGGAACTAGCTCTTGTAGACCAGGCTGGCCTCAAACTCACAGAAATCTTTCTGTCTCTGCCTCCCAGGTGTGGGATTAAAGGCGTGTGCTACTACTGCCCTATTGGTCTTCTCTTTGAGACCAAGCTGGTCTCAAACTCACTCAGATCTACCTGCCTCTGCTTCCCAAATGCTGGAATTAAAGGTGTGTGCCCCCATTGCTCGGTTCAGCCTGTTTGTCTTTAAGCTCCTGTTGTGTTGCAGGTAATCTGGTTTCTGCAATAAATTTGTCAATGAAGACTCTTCTGCTGTCAGCTAGAGTGGCCTGGAGCTGACAGGGCACATATGGCAGGGAATACTGACACTGAAGTTAAGTGGACTGGGGGTGAACAGATGAGGCTGTGCCTTCAAGGACTCAGGGCCTGGTGTGATGGGCGCTGCACAGTGCCTCTCGCCCCTCTGGGCTTTCTTATAGTGAGGGTTACTTGCCCTGCTGTGGGAGCAGCATTCTTGGACAGGTGGTCTGGGTCTAGGCAGGTCAGTTTCAAGTAGGCAGCAAATCTCTAATAGGTCCCTGGAACATTTCAGGATAGACTTGGAAAAGGCCGTAGGCTGGAGTGGTGTCTTTCTCCCCTTTGCAAGAGCTGGCCATAGGGTTGGAGGAGGAGGCCAGTCCTGGTGTCTGATACCAGGCCACCTATGTTCTTCGTAGAACTTGAATGTTGCATTTCATAGGAGCCGTGGCAAGAGGAGGGCTGGGCTCTTGGCATTTGAAGTGCCTATTGCTTTCCAGGAGGATGGCTTGGGAGAGAGCCAGGAGTGGCTGGCTAGTATCCAGATCTGGGCCGAATTATTTGACTGGGCTTGCCCAGAGCAATGAGCCCCACCCACTACCAAGCCCAAACCTAAAGGGCAGGAGGTCACCACACCTGGCTAGGGGTATTGTTAGAGAGGCACCAAGCCCCCTAACCCCTAGTTCATGCTGGTTAGTGGCTTTACTTTGTGTCTTCTGGTAGAGGAGCTAGACTTGTGCCCTCACAGTCAGTCAGTTCATGAGAAAAGGCAGGTGTGTGGGGGAGGGTATTGTTCATTTTTTGTGATGCTGGATTTGAACCCAAGGCCTTAACATTAGTGAGTAAGGCTTCAAGGCCTCCAGGGCTGGGAGTGGAAGGAGCCTGCGTTCCCCCAAGCAGCTCTGTAGTTAGAGAGGCCCTTCCTGGGAGTGAGGAAAATTGACCACAGCCCCTTCTCAGTCAGTTCTCACTCTGCTACCTATGTACTCTTTTCTGTGGGCAAGTTGCTTAACCCCCAAGAACCTTATCTGCAACTGGAGGTAGAGATAATAGTCCTCAAGCCTGTGGGAGGCTTCACTGACACCAGACCTGCTCAGACCTGTTCAGTCACTGCACAGCCCCCCCACCCCTAGAAAACCTATCTCACTTGGGCAGATGTGGTAGAAGGCCAGGATGGATAGGGTTTCATGGAGGAGTCCAGGACAGGCACAGGGTTAAATGGAATCTCGAGTTTGTGGCTGTGCCAGTAGTTAGGTTCTGAACTAGGCTTTGGGAATCGTCTAGATTCTCAGTTGCTTAGTCTCTTTCAGACAGTCCAGGCTTGGGGTGAGCCACATGTGGAATATGAGAGTACCATAATGGTGAGTGAATCAACTTCTCTCACTGAGGTTACAGGCAGTAGTAACAGTCTCTGGGGCCCTCTTTGACGCTAGTACTAGTCAGATGTGCTTAAATCTCTGGGGTATAGAAGCTGCCGAGTTGCCATGCTACGTTCATCAGTGCTCCTGGGCTCATAGCTTATCCCTCTCCTGGTAGTGGCACTCAGGAACGTGGATGGTAGAAGAGACTCCTTGGGATGAGTCAGGCCCCCCAGACCTTCTGCGGAAGCACACTTCTGGAAAAGTATGGCTGCTAGAATGAGAAAAAAAGACAGGATGAGAAGGTTCTCCAGAGTGTTGAGTGGGATGGCCCCCTTTCCTGGCCTTTTCCCTCTTCACCAGGCCTCCTGACTGGGTGTGAAGCTGAGGAATTCCAGTCCAGGTGCCCTAGGATGCCTCCAGCAGGGTTCATTCCTGCCTGAGGGGATCAGGCATTGAGTAGAAGGGTGAGGAGTATCATGTGGCTTGAAACCACACCCTGAGTCTGGGCCTCACAGTGGGCCTGAAGTCCTCTTGTCCTAGAAGCTGAGCTACCAGCTTGATGTCCAGAGGGAGTTCCAGGAGGCACAGCACGGCACTGAGTGTGCAGCCTCTGGAGACCATGGCACTGGGCAAGGTGGGTGTCTAGGCTGATTTGGGGCAGCACTTTTTGGAAGGATAGAGTGGAGTCTTTCTTAATTTCTTCCTTAAGCAAGAATCACTTTCATCTTAAAATCTTT
>PVIU01012867.1:0-39799 GCA_004026605.1 Ondatra zibethicus | reverse complement strand
TGACCCTTGTGCCTCTGAGGCCTTCTGAGTATTGAAATCATAGCTCTGAGCCTTTACACCTTGTTTAAAGTATGAAAGAATATGTAGTTTGTTTTATTTTTCCCAGAATGGTATAGCACAAAATCAATAAGCTAGTAGAAATTATTTAAGTGTCACATATTGAGGTGGTTATGTGTTGCTTGTAACCCCAGCTCTTGGGAGATAGAGGTGGGTGAAGGTCATCTTGCTGCCTATAGCAAGTTGGAAGCCAGCCTGAGATATATGCAACCTTGTCTGAAAGGCAAACTATTAGAATTTTGATCCCACGGGTCAGTGATTATTTGGTCATGAGACCAAAGGGTAAAATCACTAGTGTCCTGTAGTGTAGAGTATTACTAGACTGTGTTATTCTGAGTTAAATGCATTTCTAAAACCTCTTGGAGGGAGGGAGCTGTATGGTGTGTCCTGTGCTGTGTGGTGTATGTGTACTATGCTAGCCCCTTTCTGGTTCACAGGCAACCTTCAGAGAGGGGCAAATGCCTCTAACTTTTCTGTGATGGGAGGTAGTGAAAAAGGAGGATAAATGGGTGCATACTATTCCATCAAGGAATATCTAATGTGGGGGCCGGGAAAGTAACCCAGAATTGTATTATTTCTTCTATTTGTGTTTACAGTAGAGCAGGCTGGACCTTGGCTGCAGAGGTCAGACTTACTGGGCCCACCCACAGGGGAAGCCTGTAGCTGGAGGTTTCTAGAAAAGAGGCAGTTTCTGTTCTGGCTTTCTCTTTCTTTTCCGTGGCTTCAGAAGGATTTGTTTTGGTCAGCCCTGAGATCCAAGGTCATCTGTCCCATTGACCCAGGTGGCTATAGGTGCCCTTGTTTGGGTTCGCAGTCCTGTCAGGCTTGTTACCCTTAGTTAATAGGCACAGCTATCTGTTAGGAGCTGCTGGGTGTTATCTGGCTTTTCCTGGGCAGATGTATCTAGCCACGTTCTCAGTCCTCAGTCCCCCAGGCACTAGCTTCCCCAAGGAAAGTACTTAGGGCAGACACCAGGTCGCCATCATTTGGACCGTGAATGATGAGAGCAGTGATTTGTTGGTGCAGGGCCTCCCGTGGAGTGAGGACCTTAGTTGGGGCAGACTCAAGCTCTCCGTAGGGCTGGCTTTATCTCCCCCTGGTGGAGGGCACTGTAAGGACCTTGGCCGGCCACTCAGACTAACCTGCTGCGCAGCAGGCACTCCTTGCAATGTGCTGTCCAGTAGCTGTCCCAGTCCCTACAGAGGGCTCCGTAGTTTCTGGGTTTGGGAAGGCAGAAGGCTGACAGGGCTGGTTTAGGCTGCTTGATAGGTGTCTGGCTGGCTAACGTGGGTTACCTGTTTCTGTGGTTGTTCACCCATCTCTTTTGTTGGCTTCTGTCCCTTGTCCTTTGAGTGACCAGCTAGCTTCAAACTCGGAGCTTCAAAGCTAGTTCTTTGTTCTGTGGCCTTTGGGATAATGAGCCCACTCTGAAATGGAGCTGCTCCCAGGGCAGGAGAGATAGCTGACCCCCTGAAGCCAAGGACTGAGACCTCATCCTAAGGCCTGCACCCCAGGTCTGGTCACATTCCTGAGGGACCTGCCCTCATGGCCCAAGGAGTGGGGGAAGGGCTGGCAGAGATGGGTTCCTGGCTGCTGCACATTCTTTCTACTGACTTCCAGGGGAGACCAGGCTGTTGGATCTCAAGATTCCTCATCCTGTAGGACTCAGAGTGGTGGTGGTGGGAGCACCCCTCACCTGGGGCTGCTGTTGGCTGTTGAGCTGTAGGGTTGAGCTCTGGACAGATGAACTGTCTCCAAGAGGAGAAGGGAAAGGTGGCAGATTGGCTCTTATAAACAGCCCTTCCACTAGTGGGTTCCATTTTGATCTTTTCTTATGCAAATAAGGTCAACCTTGCTTTAGCCTCCCACGATGGCCTCCAGGGATTTTTTCTTTTCTTTGTTTTCTTGAGTCTGGATCTTTCCTTGGCCACCCTGGAACCCTCTTATGTAGAGCAGGCTGGCCTCGAATTTACTTGCAGACACCCGCCTGCCTCTGAGAGTGCTAGGATTAAAGGCATGGGACATCTACACTGTGTTTTAGGGTTAGGTAGTGCCTCCCAGCTGCTCATACCTGATATTAGGTCCCATTTTTTTTTCTTTTGTCTCTTGTTTTGTTGGCGGACCTGTGTTTGGGAGTAGAGTATGTAACCCTCCTTCATGCTCCTTTCCTCCCCCCCTAACTGATGCCTGCCTTCTTCTTCCCAGGTAACCAGGCTTTGATGCACCCTCAGGAAGTTTGCATACTCAAGGAGGCCACCCCCGCCAGCTGCTGCTCACATGGTTTCTGGGCCCCTGGCACTCCGGTAGGCTGGGAGAAGGAAGAATCACTATGGTTTCTAGTTCTTGGGGTTTTCTGGGTCTTTCATACAGCCTTGCAGTGTAGACTCTACCCTGGCCTCAGTCCATTGTGTGTGCACAGAGCAGGCAGGCAGTATGTGAGGAGTCTAGGATTTGTGGCCAAGGCCCGAGGCACCAGGTATTATTGGTAGCAGAGCTGGCACTGCTCTTTATTTCTACCTAGCTGGTAGACAAGTTTGGTTTTCATTGCCTGGGCCACATAGTCATCTCAGGTTCCTTTGTGTGTGTATTACTTAGTGACCACAAGGGAAGTTTATGCAGCCTATCTGGAAGGGACAACTCGCTGCCTTTCCCAGGCCCCAGATGGCAAACTGTCTCTCCTAGAAAGGATGCAGAGCCCATGAGGTTCACACGCTCAGACAGTGCCCAGTGTCTCCAGACTCCTGGATAGTGGAGAGCTTGTAAGGACCCAGCAGTTACGGGACAGAGAGTACAGTATCTGGGTCAGGACCAGGAGCTAGCAAATGGGGAACCCTTGTCTGCCCAGAGGGGGGTTTGAGAGTATCCCAGGGTAGAACAAAGGTTGCAGGCCAGAGGCTACCAAAGGAACTAGGTTTGGTTTATAGGGTTTTTTGTTTGTTTGCTTTTTTTTTTATCTTTTAAAATTTAACCTTCAACATAAGGAAATCCCCCCCCCCAAAAAAAAAAGAAATCTGGAAATCTGGGAAGACCAGTCCTGTGGGTTTGCATGCCTAGGCAGGACTGGCCAGTTTATTCCGTGGCCCTAGTTTGTTAGAGGGGCATTTGTTCTCCGTCGCCACCTGCTACCCACTTTCTATGTTCTCAGCCTGGGAGTGACTGACTCTTAGAATTGAAACCTCACTTAAATTTTTTTTTAGAATTAATTTTATTTATGTATACAAGTGTTTTGCCTGCGTGTATATGTGTGCACCACTTGAGTGTCTGCTCCTGTGGAGGTCATAAGGAGTCAGATCCCCGGGAACTGGAATTACAGATGGCTATGAAAGAGCACCAAGAAGCCATCTCCAGTCTGTAAGCCACTGTTTGCTTGGCACCTTTATTTATCATAACCTCTTTTTTTCATGTGAGTGAATGGCCTGGGATGGGCAGATACACTCCGCTTTCTCATGGATTGAGACCTTTCCTGTACACTGTGCCCGAGGAGGGTTAAATTGGGTGGACTCAGTGCATACCCTGTGCCAGACCTTCATGCAGGCTGCAGGTTAACTATCCTGCCTGTTCTTGCCCACAGGTGGTGCCCGTGGGCAGGGCGCAGGGACATGGGGCCAGACATGGAGCTGCCCAGCCATTCGAAACAGCTCCTGCTGCAGCTGAACCAGCAGAGGACCAAGGGCTTCCTGTGTGATGTCATCATCATGGTGGAGAACTCTATCTTCCGGGCCCACAAGAATGTCCTGGCTGCTAGTAGCATCTACTTCAAGTCCCTGGTTTTGCATGATAACCTCATCAACCTAGATACAGATATGGTTAGTTCCACCGTGTTCCAGCAGATACTGGACTTCATCTACACGGGCAAGCTGCTGCCCAGTGACCAGCCATCTGAGCCCAACTTTAGCACTCTCCTCACTGCCGCCAGCTACCTCCAGCTGCCTGAGTTGGCAGCCCTCTGCCGCCGCAAACTGAAGCGAGCTGGCAAGCCCTTTGGCCCTGGCCGAGTGGGTGCTGCTGGTATGGGGCGACCAACCCGTAGTCAGCGGCTGTCCACAGCCTCAGTCATCCAGGCTCGGTATCCAGGGCTTGTAGATGGGCGCAAAGGACACCCTGTTCCCCAAGAGGTCCCTCAGGCCAAAGGATCAGATGATGAGCTTTTTCTGGGCAGCTCTACCCAAGAGAGCACACATGGCCTGGGCCTGGGAGGCTGCCCAACTGGTGGGGAAGTGGGCTTGGGGGGCTGCAGCAACAGCACCAGCGGGAGCAGTGGGGGCTGTGAGCAGGAGCTGGGTCTGGACCTGTCCAAGAAGAGCCCTCCCTTACCTCCTACAACCCCTGGCCCCCACCTCACTCCTGAGGACCCTGCCCAGCTGAGTGACAGCCAGCGTGACTCACCTGCACCCACTTCAGCCTCCACCCTGCCTGTTGGCAATAGTGCCTCATATGTTGAGCTGGGGCCCCCTCCTGATGAGCCCATGGATCTGGAAGGGGCTGAAGAAAACCACGTGAGTCTGCTGGAAGGGCAGGGTGGGCAACCTCGCAAGAGCCTACGGCATTCAGCCCGCAAAAAAGATTGGAACAAAAAGGAGTCTGTGTCTGGGTCCCCATTTGACCGGAGAGAAACGGGGACTAAGGGTCCCAACCCAGGGGAAGAAGGCGAGGGGCTTGGGGACAGGGTTCCCAATGGCATTCTGGCCAGCAGTGTTGGTGGAAGTGGCCCCAGTGGGTCGTATGGGGAGCCGCCATACCCCTGCAAGGAAGAAGAGGAGAATGGCAAAGATGGGAGTGAGGACAGTGGGCAGAGTGGGAGTGAGGGGGGCAGTGGCCACACTGGCACCCACTATGTGTACCGGCAGGAAGGCTATGAGACAGTGTCATATGGAGACAACCTCTATGTGTGCATCCCTTGCGCCAAGGGCTTCCCCAGCTCTGAGCAGCTCAATGCTCACGTGGAGACACACACAGAGGAGGAGTTATTCATCAAGGAAGAAGGAGCTTATGAGACAGGCAGTGGGGGTGCAGAGGAGGAGGCTGAGGACCTATCAACACCTAGTGCAGCCTATGCAGCTGAGCCCCGTCCTTTCAAGTGCTCAGTCTGTGAGAAGACCTACAAGGACCCGGCCACACTGCGGCAACACGAGAAGACACACTGGTTGACCCGGCCCTTCCCCTGCAACATCTGTGGCAAGATGTTCACACAGCGAGGCACTATGACACGCCACATGCGGAGCCACTTGGGCCTGAAGCCCTTTGCCTGCGATGAGTGTGGCATGCGCTTTACCCGCCAGTACCGCCTCACAGAGCACATGCGTGTACACTCAGGTGAGAAACCCTATGAGTGCCAGCTCTGTGGGGGCAAGTTCACCCAGCAGCGCAACCTCATCAGCCACCTGCGCATGCACACCTCCCCTTCCTAGAAGCCAAAGACCCGAGGGAGCCCTCTGCAGACTTGCCACTTGGGAACCCACGGAAGGAGGAGTAAGGAAGCGTGGTGGGAGGGGTTGAGCCCTAAAGTCTAGCACGAGGCTCCCGGCAGCTTCTCTGGCCCAGCCTCCCCACACCCAGAGCTTTAATCAACAGTGTACCAAGGAAAGCTGAGAGGAGAGAAGCTGCCTGGGCCAGCCCTGTGCCTGTGGTGCTGGTGACTATTCTACCTCCCCGCCCACTTGGCTCCCCAGCTCCCTGAAGGGGCTGCTGAAGAGCTGGTGGGAGTCCATCATGTGGTGTCAGTGGGACCTGGTCCCTTACCTGCATTCTGGGCTGGGGGAGGCACAGGGATTCCCATGGTCAAGTGGTGCCTGGAGCAGGCCCTCAGCTGGCAGGGACCTCAACTGTGTGTGTGCATGTGTGCTTGTATCTTTGCAGTGCAGTGTGACTCTGGTGTCGGGAAGCTGGTGTTGGGTGGCAGTTCCTTTCTCTTTGAACTGGGGTGGCAACTGCTAGCTGGCACTGGACAGTCAGGGTGACCCCACTGCCTACCTCTCTACAACTAAAGAGCCCTTTGGGCCTGTTTTGCTGTTATTCCTACTGAGCTGTTCCTATTTCTTTTTTACAGTTTTTAAAAATTCTTTTTTAAAACCAAAATGAACAATATTTTCCTCCCACCTCTTTGGGGATGAGCCTGGCTCTGCAGACTGAATGTAACTGGGGTAGCTGCCCCCTCCCTGTCATTTTCCCTCATCCTGGTGCTGTGGACATGGTTGAACCTATCTCTCCAAGGCCCCAGAAGCCATTCTTGTGCAAAGGCTTCCCCAATCCTGAGCCCTCCTTGCCTGGGCTTCCTCAGGAGAACATGCTTTTACCATAATTTCCAAGGAATATCACTTGATAGAGGTACTTATTTTATTGAGAACCCCCCACTCTCATATTTTTTTGAGGTGTTTGAACTGGAAGATCTGAAGTTTCAGAGGGTGGAGGGGAGGCCAGACTTGGTGCCAGGGCCATCGGTACTCTTCTTGGTATGTGCGTGCGCGTGCATGGGTGTGTGTGTGTGTTGCTTATGCACAGACGTTTTGCTTCCTTGCTCACTGAACAAGGTGGAGAGCCTTCTGACCTTTTGCTACCTCTTGAATTCAATACCACAGTACTGTTGAGGCTGAGCCACTTGGTTTTGTTTTCCTACAGTGGGAGTAAGCTGGGCTTGGGCTGGCCTGAGCCCCTTGTGGGCCTCAGTGTTCTCTGAAGGGATGATTGCTGTTCAGGGGATGCTGTGTGTGGGGCAGGTGCTGGGCACCTGAATAACAGAAGCCATGAGAAGGGGGCAGCTCCCTGTGTGGGCCTGAGTGAGGTGGAAGTGAGCCGGCCCCATCCTGTCTCCTCCTGAGCTCTGTGTGTATCTAAAAACCTACTGCAGAGTCCAGAGGTAAGGGTCAGCCTCCACCTACACACTTAGCAAGTATAGGGTCAAACTAACCCATACATGGGTATGTCAGCCAGCCTCAGGTGCTTGCATGGGATCCAGCAGGGAGCAAGGCCAGACCAAGGCTGTCTGTGCTCTGCCACAGATGAGCCACAGATCTGGACCGGTAGGCTTTATCATGTTGCTTAATACATACAATGAAAATGACTTTTCATTTTCCTTTCGTTTTTTGGGTTTTTTTTTTTTTTTTTTACTTCAGACCAAAAATTGCAGAGTCATTTCCTGCTCCCACCCCTCCAGAGATCCTCCAGTCTGATTTCAGGGACCCAGTGAGTGGCAGGTGTGAGAGTGAGGGCACCTCTACATGGTGCCCTTGCACTGACCCAGTTCTTCACCCTTCACCTGTAATCTCTGCTCTTGCAGAGACAGAGCAGCTGAGTGAAGAACTGAACCCCATTCTACCCAGGGAAGAGGCAGGGCATGCTGGCCCCTGCTCCCCACCTTACCCCCAGCACTTAAGCCACAGGACACAAAGTCTGTACAGCATGGGAACCCCGTGTGCCTCCCAGGCTGTGGGAAGCCTCATCTGCTGTGCAGAAATTCAGGGACTGGGAGCAGAGCCCCTCAGCACGTCTGTGCAACAGAGTATTGTACCAATCCTTGTCTGTATGTTAATGAGAAAGCAAAACACTAGTTTCCTATTTAAGATTTTAAGGGTTGTTGGGCTGGGCGGGATTGACACTTGGTTTGTTTTTTCCTTTGTTTCTATTGGTGCATGCTTATGAGTGTGTGTGTGTGTGTGTGTGTGTGTGTGTGTGTGTGTGTGTGTGTGTATGTGTGTGTTACGAGCCTCAAGGAAATCAGGCCATAGGAGGCCAAGGTGGCTTACAGTTCTCTTTTAGTCATTTAATTCCTGAATGTTTTGGAGAAACAGGAAACAGAAAATAGCAGATGTCATGTAGGAAAAAAGATTTTAAAAAAAAAGTCAAAAGAAAAAAAGCTCATACCCAAATTCACAAAACCTATTTTTTAAACCAAAGCACATTTTGAATGAGTATGGAACCTCAGTGGGCTCAGAAAAAAAAAAGATACTAATATATTTATCTCATTGTTTACATAAACTTTTACAGTTTCAGACCTCAGCAGCTATAAGGCCAGTCCCAGGGACCTCTTCCCCTCCCTCCTGGGTCCCTCTGCGTTGACCCTTGAGCAGCTCAAGGGCAGAGGCAGCCCTGGGTGCTGGGTAAGGACTAGAAGACCCCTCCCCCCCTAGCTTCACCTGAGCCCTAATCCCCATTTTAGGGGTCTCTTCAAGCTCAGCTGCCACCAAAGAGCGTGCACCAAGCTGACCAGCCCCCAGGCCGCCTGGGTGCATCTAAGGGGTGGATGTCAGCCCTGCCGGTGAGCCTTGTGTTACTGTGAGAGTCAGTCAAGCCAAAAAGCAGGGAGCTTTAGGAAGCTCTGCAGACTCCATCATGTGCATACCCCGCCCCGGGCAGCAGAAGGATCTGACTTAAGTCTGGTCCTTACCTACAGATGGTGCAAACACTCTCAACAGTGTTGTTTTTGTATCAATGTTTGTGCAGTGATGAATGTATTTATTTCTCAGACTTACGGCAAGCTGGTGGAAGCAGGCCCGGCTCTGCCAGTGCCCACTCCCACTGGACCGAGCTACTGCAAGGGCTCTTCCAAGATTGCAAAAAAGGAAAAGATGAACTTGTGAACATGTAAGAATCTCAGACTTGCAGCATAGCCATACACCTCAGCCAGTGACTCCTGACCTCATATGGCCCAGGAAATGTGTTTCCGTCCATCAACACTGAGGGGAGCCAGGTCCCCCCCCACCTGCTGCCCACACTGTCAGTATTCACTGGACTTCAGGTCCTTGTGCAGGAGTGCGATCTGCTGAGCTTCAGCAGGCCGACTGCTTGCTGCCTTCCTGAGTAGGGGGAATCCTGGGCAGCCAGGAGGGCAGGGCTCAGGGAGCAAGTGCTAGGAACGGGGGCAGAAGCCAAGGGACAGGCCTGAAAAGAATAGACAGGCTCTCAAACCTTGCTGTGCTCCACTAAAAGGACCAAGGTCTTCCTTTCCCCAGTCACTATGGGGCCAATGTTACTGAACCTATGAATTGGATGCCAGGAATGAGGGATAGAGAGGGACCCGACCTCAGTCTGACATTCCAACCCGGGAAGGGTGGAAGCTGTGGAAATGAGCTGCCCAGGACCCCCTTCCTAGGATGCCTGCAGCTTCAGTCACCTTACTTTAACTTTCTACCAGGGACCCCTCCCCCTACCTCACCTTGCTATTTATTGCTGTAATTTATTGACCTCAAAAATGCTGCATAACAGACCTCACTTGGGTCAGGGAGAGTTCCCAGGGTCCCCCCCTCCACTTGGTGGGGCCCCATGGGGCCAGGTGCTTAAAGGAGCCTCCCTGTACCTAACCCATCACTTGTTTCCTCCAGGGGCCCCAGGTTGGGCCCCATCCATCCCATGTGCAAATACCTCAGGAGGGATGGGGTATATCTTTTTATTCATTTAATTGGAACTGGAAGAGGGATCACATCCTCTGTGCCCTTCCCAGAGCAGGGGAGGAATGTGGGGATCGCACTCCTGTACTGGTCACCACTGTTGCCACTTACCACATTGAGTTTACGTCCCTAAAGAGTCTGGATGGATACATTCAGGTCAGAGCTGCAGCTGTGCAGCCCCCCAGTGTCAGAGTGATTTATCCAGGACTGATCTCTCCATTCAAAAGCGTGCAGTCTTAATGTACAGTGTTGAGAAACTGTTATTTTATGATCTTTTCATTAAAAGCTTGATTGAAAACTGGTGTCTGTCTTGTGGCTGTTCCCTCCTGCAGAGTGACAGGGTCTTAGGAGAGCAGGGTCTTGGGTGAATGATGTGAGCATGGTCAGGCTGTCCAGAAAGCAGATCTGGTGGAGTGGCTGGGCTGGAGGGGTGCCCAGTGCCCAGGAGCACAGTTATAACTAAGAAAAGGCTGGGAAAGATGAGCCCTCGTGGGCCATCTCTAGAGCTAGAGCTGCTGCACTGAGTCTTGCTGAGCTGAAGACTGGTGTAGGAGGTCCTTCTGTATTTCCGTTGCTTTCATTGGTTAAATAAAGAGACTGCGTTGGCCTTTTGATAGGGCAGCCCTTTGGTGGGTGTAGTAGACAGAACGGAATGCTGGGGGAGAGAGAAGGCAGTGTGGCAGACACCATAGATCGCCGGCTTGAGATGGGCGTAGGTTAGAATCTTCCTGGTAAGCCACGACCCCGTGGTGATACTAGATATGGGTTAAAGTAAGATGTGAGAGTTGGCCAAGAAGAGGGTAGATATAATGGATCAGGCAGTAATTAAATGAATACAGTTTCTGTGTAATTTGGGTATAAGCCAGCCGGGCGCCGGGAACGCAGGGCTCCATACTACAAAGACTTAATTCTCTTATTGATTCTCTTAAAGGGCTGGGTTTGTGGTAGAGCAGTTTTCCCAGGTTGTGCCAGGATGCTAGGTTCAAACTCCCCTGTGTGCAAAACGGGCTGACTCAAAAGATTTATGAACATTAAATAGCCCGACTTCACTTGGGAGGCAGAGGCAGGTGAATCTCTGAGTTCGAGGCCAGCCTGATCTACAGAGTGAATTCCAGGACAGGCTGCAAAGCTACATGGAGAAATTCTGCTTTGCAAAACAAATAAGGAAAAAACCAAAACAATACAATCTGACTCTTATTACTCCTGAAGGCTGAGATTAAAGACATGCCCCTCCCTAGACACCCAGCTAAGTTAATTTTTATGTGTATGTCTACTTACATGTATGTGGGTGTACTATGTGTGACTGGTGTCTTCACATTGACTCCTGTGCCCCCAAAGGGACTACTTGGCGGTGAGAATGGCTCAAATCTTCAGAACAGGCTAATTTCCATTTACAGTGTCAATGCCCACAGGGTCTGCACCTAATCTGGAATTGGAGTTACGGATAGTTGTGGGTTCTAGGAACTAAACACTGGGTCCTCTGCAAAAAAAAAAAAAAAAAAAAACAAGTAAGCCTTCTCTCTAGCTCAAATTTCTGAAGATTTTAAAATACTGTGGTCCTGAGCATGGTTGAATCCAGTTAAGACAAATTTTCTCAAGAGGGTGTCCTTTGCTCACGCCTGTGTAAGTGATGAAAGCCAAGTTCCTGCAGGTTGTGTGGCGCAGCACCTTTAATCCCAGTACTCAAGAGGCAGAGGCAGGCAGGGATCTCTGAGTTCAGGGACTGCCAGGCTACACAAACTAATTTATGGGGTTGTAGAGATGACTCCACAGTTAAGAGCACTGGCTTCCAAAAGCTTCCAAAAACCCAGGTTCAATTTCCAGCACCCACATGGCAGCTACAAACTGTAATTCTGGTTCCAGGGGTCTAACGCCTTCACACAGACACACATGCAGGCAAAGCGCTATTACACTTAAAATAGAAATCTTTAAAAAGAAAAAAAGTGCCATGGTGTGTGTATGGAGTCTGTGGCTTTGTGTGATAGTTAAGCACTCTGCCGGATGAATTCTATCCTAATTCCTAACTGGTCCTTTGCCTCCTAAGCGCTGGTGCCTAGACCTGGTTTATTTTAAATTCCCATGGAAGTATTCTTTCCCACTCTCCTCTCCCATCCCCCTCTATTCTTGAGGTACTGTCTCACCATGTATTCATCTCTACCCTGGAACTCAGTTCCTTCTGCCTCTTGCTCCCCATTGTTGGGATTAACTGACCAGCCCCAATGTCTGTTTCCTTAGAAAAAAATATTAAAGATTTATTTATATATTTTATGTATGAGTGCTCTGTTACATACATAAACTCCTCTGTCATGCATACACTCCTGTATGCCAGAAGGGATCGAATCCCGTTGCAGATGGTTGTGAGCCACCATGTGGTTGCTGGAAATTGAACTCAGAGCCTCTTGAAGAACAGCCATTGCTCAAGCCTGAAAATTAAATTTTGATGACCAACTCAACTATCTCTTGCAGGGTTTGAAGGTATTTCCACCACCCTTAGCTGGTTTCCCCCAGGTTCCCTTCACAGTTTTCTTTTGCAGTGCTGGAGATGAATGTGCAGCATGGCATCGTGCATGCCTGTTGAATCCTGTACTGCTGAGTCCTGCACAGTCCCTGTGCTCTGTGAGTTTAAAACATCTCTTTCCCAGAGCTATTTGAAGAGGCGTTGACCGCTCTGGCTCCTGCACCCTGAGGGGACTACTTAGTGGTGAGGATGGAGTGGATCAGTCTTCAGGCTGATGCCATCTGGTGGCAGGAGGATGCAAAGCTGAAGGAAGCAGCAGTGCTTCCCGGATGGGACTGTGCTTGTGATGAAGAATCCTTTTTTTTATTGAGACTCACTGTAACCAGACTGGCCTGGAAGACAGCTGACCGCTCCGGCCTCCTGAGTGCTGGGATTAAAGGTTTGTGCCAGCATCCCTGACAAGAATTGCTCTTCTTCATGGTTCCCATGTCACCAAGCTAGTCTCTTCCCCCATGTGTTGGGATTGTGTGTGTCTGCTGTACACCAACCAGCCTGGCTTCTAGCGATTCCTCCCAATTTCCATAGGAGTCCTGGGACCTATGCTACAATGTCTGGCTCCCCCCCTTTAAGTTTTATTTATTTTTATGAATATTAGTGTTTTGTCTGCATGTATGTCTGTGTGAGGGTGTTGGGTCCCCTGGAACTGGAATTACAGACAGTTGTAAGCTGTCATGTGGGTGTTGGGAATTGAACCCGGGTCCTTTGGGAGAAGAGTTGGTGCTCTTAACTTCAGAGCTAGCCTCCAATATCTGGCTTTATGTGGGTTCCTAGGATTCGGACTTGAGTCCTCAACACTTTTCCACTTCCCATTTCCCTAACCCCAAAAGGGAACTTCTGATATCTTGTTCCCAGTATCTAGTGCAATTAGTACCACCTACAGACTATTAACATTGACAGCAATGATTGCTACACAGGCTGTTAGGTCACGTGTGGTGGTCTATTCTAATGATTTTTCAGAATCTGAGTAGGAATGTATGGGCACATGTGACACTTTAACTCACATGGCCTGGGCCACTGCTGGTCTTTGAGGTTCTTTCCAGCTGTGGCCTGAGGGAGGCAGGAGCCACTGGAGGGAACGGAACTTGCGTGTGTGGTCAGGCTCAGGGTACCTGATGTATGCTGACCTATAGAAACCAGACAAGGCCAGTGGTGGTGGCGCATGCTTTTAATCCCAGCACTTGGGAGGCAGAGGCAGGTGAATTTCTGAGTTCAAGGCCAGCCTGGTCTCCAAAGTGAGCTCCAGGACAGCCAGGACTGTTACACAGGGAAACCCTGTCTCAATAAACAAAACAAAGAAAGGAAAAAAAAAAAAAACCACAAAAACACCAGACTTGTTGGGAGGGGAGAGGTGGGACTGGTTCTTCTGAATAGGATAGGAATCCAGAAGGCCCAGTTCTGTGTGCATGAGCCTGGCCTGGGGGCTGTAGTCCCTGAAAATACAGAAAGGCTTGTGAGGAAACCCTGAGTGTTGCTAAGAGTTCTATCCTGTCATTGTCTCAGCTGCTGGCCAGCAAATTTAGAAAAATAGCCCCATATAATTTTGAGGTCAGTCTGTTAATTTCAGTTCTGTTCTCTCTGACCATAGGTAACAAAGCTGACCACCCCAAATGGTGTCGCTAGTATAGCATTTAGGCCAGTACCAAGGAGCCATCATTGCTGACTTCCATGTCAGAAAGTAGTATATGCAAGCTAGCCCAGAGGAGTCCAGGACACTTGCTCCTTCTCTGCTTGGTCTTTGCTTCTAGACGGGCTGCCACCCACCTCCTGTATGTCTGGTAACTTTGCAGTGCACCCCTCCCTTAGCCAGTGCTATTGAGTCAGCAAGTGTCTCAGTCAGGGTTCCATTGCTGGGAAGATACACCATGATTCCAGTGATTCTTTTTTTTTTTTAAGATTTATTTATTTATTATACATACAACATTCTGCCTCCATGTATGCCTGCAGGCCAGAAGAGGGGGCCAGCTCTCATTACAGATGGTTGTGAGCCACCATGTGGTTACTGGGAATTGAACTCAGGACCTCTGGAAGAGCAGCCAGTGCTCTTAACCACTGAGCCATCTCTCCAGCCCGACTCCAGTGATTCTTACAAAGGAGAACATTTCACTGGGGCTGCCTTACAGTTCAGAGGTTTAATCCATCATCATCATGGTAGAAGCAAAGCAGGTGCAGGAGAGGTACCTGAGGGTTCTACATCTTGATCCGCAGGCAACATAAAGTGAACTCTCTCTTAGTAGGCATAGCTTGAGCATAAGAGACCTCAAAGCCCACCCCCACAGGGACACATTTCCTCCAACGAGGCCATACCTACCTCAACAATGCCACACCTCCAAACAGTGCCCCTCCCTATAGGCCAAGCATTCAAACACATGAGTCTATGGGGCCATTCCTATTCAAACCACCACAGCAAGCAGCCTGGGTCTCCATGTGGTTTGATCTGTATGTACCTCTCTTATAATAATATATGGTAGCCTGGATGATTTACTTGCATGTGGAATATACACATATCTCTCTGAATAATGCACCTAGCAACCTGTTAGCAACCTAGGACCCTTCAACAATGGATTTCTCCTTATATGACTATCAAACTTAGATTCTATGCAGTCATACTCAAGATGTTTTATGGTTGAGAGAGGCTGGCTTGGAATTGACTGTAGCCCTGCCTGCCTGCAGGTTTTAAAGGCACACCTGGCCCATACTCTAGTTATGTCCAGGCATAAAAGTAGGGAGGTCAGTTGGCTTGAGCTAGTTTTGAGTTCATGTACAGTATGGCAAATTTCATCCTTAAAGTGAACATTTAGCTGGGTGGTGGTGGTGCACGCCTTTAATCCTAGTACTTGGGAGGCAGAGGCAGGCGGATCTCTGAGTTCCAGGCCAGCCTGATCTACAGAACTAGTTCCGGGACAGCTAAAGCTGTTACACAGAGAAACCCTGTCCTGAAAAACAACAAAAAGCAGACCTTGGGGAGTTGGGAGTGACCCAGCCTGAAGCTGTGGTGATGGAGGTGGTAAGTGGGTGACCCAAGGCAGCTAGCACTGTCCTCACGTCCATGTCCCTCAAGCCTGCTCCTTCTTCGTGGGGCCAAATAGATCTCTCAGTGTTGGGCAAAAAGTAGCCAAGTCACACTGGGCAGAGGCAGGGGGCTTCCCACTCATAATGGAGAAGTTTGGGGGATAGGTCTATAGTTTGTAATAGGAATTGGGGACAGGCGACACTGTAAAGACTGCATAAGGCTGGAGGCATCAGAACAGGACCAGCAAAGGGAGGCCTGGGCTGTGCAGGCTCTGCAGAAACTGGCCCAGGGCATTCTAGTGGAGCTGAACAGTGGGGTGGCCAGACCAAAATGTTTGTCATAGTGGAGATATAATTTTGGACGTTGGGTGAGAGGTGGAGAAGGCATGAGAGAGCCCTGAGGAAATGTCCAGAGAGCAAATATCTGAGTGTCCCGTTAGGAGGGTGAACATTAACCATTTCCCTAGCAACTACAGCCTCATACATAGTACGTAGTATCCGCTGGAGCACTGACCCACTGGCAGGAGATGGTCCCTAGGTAGCGGGAAGAAACCCTCAGATCAGGGGTATCCTTCACTCCCCAGGTGAGGCTGGGTCCAGGAGATCTGGCCCACAAAGAGCAGGGTTTCACAGCCTGTGTCCTGATTCTGCAGCCAGGAAAAGGCCAAAGTTTCCTAAGTTGTGGACAAAGGTCAGCCAGCCAAGTCCTTAGTTGCTGTCATTTTGTATAGTTTCTGTCAAGGGAGGTGAGAATGAGGCACTGCTCTCTCTGTCGCTCAGAGCAGCCTGAGGAGCTGCCATTTAGCTTTTAGGGACCTCAGGCCATAGACTCCGGGCTTTGACACAGAAAAGTATTGAAGGGTTGGTCAGTCAGTGTAAAGCGGACTCGAGGTTTTACAAAACATTTTGGGGACTGGGGAGATGGCTCAGCAGTTATGAGTCCTTTCCCAGAGGAGTTGGTTGGATTCCCAGCATCCACTACTCAAAACAATCCTTAAGTCATTTTAGGAGATCTGATGCCCTCTTCTGGTGTCCACAGGCACTGCATGCATATGGTGCATGGGTATGTTGGTAAAACATCCATAAACATAAAAAATAAAATGGAACTTACTATTTTTGTGTGTCTTTGATGTTGGGGGTGGCACACTGTGCCATGGCCTCCATGTGTACAGGTTAGAGTGCTGTTATTTAAAACACTGCAAAGAGAAATCACACCATACAACAGGACTCACATGGGATTATTGGAGGAGAGAGAGAGGGCAGAGACCAGTCCCTGTGGACAAGAGGAACAGAAGAGAGAGAGAAAGAGAAAGAGAGAGGTGGTAAACAAGGTCCACCTTTTAGAGAGAGAGGGGAGATGGGCAAGGCCCACCTTTTAAAAAGGAGCGTGGTGAATGTGCACAGGTGGTGCTCTTAGTGGCTGCAGCTGAGGACATATGCTGCCAGGACCCTAATAACAGGCCAGTACAGATGCCTGAGTACTAACACAGGGGACCTTCGGAGTTCTCTCCTTTCACGGCGTTTCTATAAATTGAACTGAGTTTACTGGGCTTGTCTGCTGAGCATGTCTTAGCCTAAGATAATACAGACTTTAAGTATGAGGGTTAAGAGACGGCGAGAAGCTCAGAAGAAATGGCTCATCAAAGAAGCAAGACATAGACAAGTGTGGGTGTGTGTGATGATAGTTTGTTAACAAAAAAAGCTTGCCTGAATCAGATCAGAGTGCAGAGCTAAACCACTAATTAGCCATTGAGACCAGGCAGTGGTGGCACACTTCTTGATCTTAGTACTCAGGAGACAGAAGCAGAAGGATTTCTATTAGTTCAAGGCCACCCTGGGCTACATGAAATTGATCCAATCTAAAAGAGAAACGGGGCTCACACAAAGGTGATCCCAGCACTTGGGGTCTCACGCCTTTAATCCCACTAGGGAGGTGGAGACAGGAGTGATATGGCTGGGCAGAGAGAGGAATATAAAGCAGGAGGATTGGGGGAGGGTTGAAGGAGGGAGGGGAGAGGCAGGGAGGGGAGCAGAGAAAAATGTAGAGCTCAATAAATATGGAAAAATAAATAAATAGATATTTTTAAAAAAATAAGGCAGGAAGAGACAGGAGCTCAGCCCATTCGGTCTGAGGATTTGTAGAGACAGGATCTTGCCCCTTTGATCTGAGGATTCCGGCGGTAGAGGTAAAAGGTCTGCCTAGTGGCTGACTCCTTTACTTCTCTGATCTTTCTGCATTTATTCCGATATCTGACTCAGGGTTTTTATTATTAAGGCCAATTAGGATTTACACTAGAGACTTGGGAGTCTCTTGTGGGGCTTGTCCCTTGTTATTCCTTTCGATGCTAACAGGTAGGTTTTGAGGCTGGCCAAGGAGCCTGAAATCTGAGATGATGGAGCTTTCAGAGGGTTCCTGATAGGATTACTGCCAGTAAGACAGGGATGGAAAGTTAGTAGTGATGCTGTGTGTGCGCGGGCAGGCGGGTGTGTGTGTTCATGTGTGCGTATGGTGATGCTATATGCAAGGGCACACACATTCAGACCTTAAGCCTAGTTCATTGCCATGTTAGCATCCAGGGTCTGTGAAGGAAAGGCTTATTATTTGTGTGTTCACAGCAAATGTAGACGCTGGTGAGGGGCTCCAGGATGGGGGTGGTGGCTCCTTTCATTTCCCGTGCCCTAATTTTGTTTCTCTATTTTGCCTCAACTTTTTAACATAGTACAGTGTTTTTCTTCTGCCAATTTTTAGTCAGGGATGGTGGTACAAGCCTTTGGACACAGAAACAAGATTGCCAACCCGCGCTACAGACTAGCCAAATTAAAAGGAACTTAATTTTAAACGTTTTCTCAAAATCCTATTTCCTTGCTCTGAATCGAAGGTGAGATACACCTGATTTATCCCATGATTAGTTACTGTGGTAGTTCAGTTTCTCTCATTTCTTTTCAGTCAGTCTTCTTGTTATATAGTTATGCAGAGCTTGAACTCCAGGTGATCGATTCTGTTGCCTCAGTCTCTCGATTTCTGGGATTACAGGAATGAACTGTCAAGTCCCATCTTTACTTAGAATTTTGTAAACTTGTTATCAATCCGATATAGGCCCACATGTAGCCTTGGCTAGCCTCAAATTCGATTACGCAGCAAGGGATCTTCGCGTCTCCCACACCCCAGGAGAGAGGATTATTTGTGGGTCACCAAGTTCCGCTTTGATAAAAATTGTATACCTGAACTGATCGGGCGTGGCCCTTCTTGGGTCGGGCTCTGGCGCCCCCTGCTGCCCATTATGACGCGGGCCACAGGGCCGCTCAGGCGGCGGAGGTCCGGGCGGACGGAGGTCCCGGAGGAGTGCTGGCGCTATGGTTGAGCCGCTGGAGCAGTTGCTGCAGCTGCAGAAGGACAACCGCGACGGCCGCCTGCGGAAGCAGGAGCTGGAGGAGCTGGTGCGTGGGCTGGAAGCCGAGAGCGAGAGCCTCACTAGGCGTCTGGACGAGCTGCGCGAGCGCGAACGCAGGTACGAGGGCACCGAGGGCCCAGGGCAGGCTACTGGCAGCCTCGGCTCTGGGCAGTGGGACCTCAGTCTGGAACTCTCAGGCTGGCGGTGGGCCTTCCCACAGGATCCTGCGCCTTAGTTTCATCCCTGACCATTTACACCCCCCGCCCCCCACGCGCTGCACAGCCTGCAGCGGAGACGAAGTCAAGCGTCTCGGGCGATTCGAGGGGAGGCACGCGAGGCGGCACGGGAACGCGCGGAGCGGGCTCGTGGGCTACTGGAGGCCGCGGAGCAGCACCGGCTGGACCTGGTAAGGGCAAGAACAAGAGGTGGGGTCCGGGGTGGCGAGGCTAGCGGAGGGGCCTAGACAGCCTGGACCCTGTCTGCAGGAGCAACACAATCGGAAGCTGCAGGAACAGTGGGAGGAGCTGTCCAGCCAGGTACGTATGTAGTGTCCCAGGTCACGTCCTCACCCCCAAGTCCCATAAACCAGGCACTCACAAACTCTGTCCCCAGCTTTTCTACTATGGAGAAGAGTTGAGTCAACAGCGAACAGAGCAGCGACTGGGAACTCAGCTTGTGGCACTGCAGGTACTTGGGCGGAGCCTGGGCGGGGCCATGGGAGGGGAATGGCTGTGGGCAGGGCCGTGCACTTGCGTGGGTAGAGCATCGGACCCGAAAGCCAGGGACCTAACACCCGGGGGTGGGGGTGGGAGCGCGGGAGACCAAGCTCCGGGGCACAGCGGTGTGCGAGGCCTGCAGGTTCTTGACATCACTTGGATTCTTTCGAAGAAACATCTGGAGCTGGCGGAGGCCAAATTCACCATGCAGGCAGAGGAACTGCGACAGGTGCGAACGGTGCTGGACTCTGAGGGGAGGACGCGTGGAGAGGGCATGTCCTGGCGATGCTCATCCAAGCTCTTGTCTTCTAGGGCGCGCAGCGTACGGAAGAGGCCTGGGCCATCTTCCAGGAGCAGAGCGGAGTCCTGCAGGTGCGGCCTCTCCGTTTTGAGAGCCGGTCACTTCCTAACGCTCTGCGGCCTCACCCTTTCAACTCACCCCCTTACCCGCGGTGGACCGCATTCTCCGCCCTGAGTCCCTGTTGCCACCCTGCAGGAGCTGCAGGAGAAGGTGATGGAGGCAGCGGCTGCGCTGGAGGCTACGCGTGGTGGCGCGGAACCGTAAGGGTTGGGACTAGGGAGGACGGCAGGGCAGTGTTAAAGCCGGGCCACGTGGCCCATCTCCGTGCCTGTCCCGCAGGTGGAACGCGCAGCCTCGTCGGGTGCAGGACTGCGCGGGCTCACTCATGGAGGAGGTGGCCAGGGCTGACTGTGTGAGCGCGGACCGGGGCACAAGGGCGGAGCTGGGACTCAGCCTCTACAAGTAACCTGCTTTCTCAGGGAGACTTGGCTAGTTCCTGGCGCAGAGCTGAATGCGTCCCTTTCTCTGCAGGAAAAGCGGCTGTTTGGCGGTGCGGGCGCGGGGAGCATCAGGTGAGTGGCTAGCGGTGGCCCGGTAGTCCGGGTTTGGGGTTTCGGAGCCACCACCAACGCGTTCGTTGGTGGTTTCTCAGGTTGTGGGCGCTTAGCGCACTGCAGACACTGCTGCTGCTCCTACTGGGTTTCCTGGTGCTGGCGCTGCTCTACGCGGCGCTGGGGAAGCCCGACACAGTCGGCCAGGGGCTCCGGAGCATTCTTGGCTCGGACACAGTCTTCCGTAGGCTGCGCTACACGCTGTCGCCTTTGCTTGAATTGCGCGCGCGCGGACTGCTGCCTGCCTAGAGCGCATCATGCCGGCTTCGGCCACCTGCTGCACCTCTGTCTCCTTTGTGGTTTTTGGGATGCCTGCCTGCGTGAAAAGGGCGGGGTGGAGTTTGTGTGTTCCTATAGGCCCAGCGACCCCCTTGTCACCTGGGCGCAGGGGTACCTGCCCTCAGGGATACCTGTCCACAGCTGGGCTGCTTGGGTGCCCGGTCTGTCCTTTTTCACAGCCCTCGCAGCTAAGCTCCAGCCAGACCCCCTAGGGAGTTGTTTGCTACTGTGAATCTGAGCTTTGGGCAGGATAAGTGCTGGCCTGTCAAGTTCCCTCCGTGGTGTGTGGATTGTTTCCCCCGGAATTACTCCAAATTCCCCGCAATATTGGGGTTCCCTCTGGGCAGGTTCGAATTCGCCAAACCCAAAATTCCTCACAGCATCTGAGCTTACCGTACTGTGTGAGGGCATCAGATCTTGGAGTTGTAGACAGTTGTCGGTTTTCACCTGCTTACATGGATGCTGGGAATTGAACGATAGTGTGTGCTGACCACTGTGGGCTTCGTGAAAATGTGCTAGTGTATATGAGGAATGTCTGCTCAGTGGAAATGAATCTGGGTTGAATTTTGATTCTATCTAAACTAGAATCAAATTTGGTGGGGCGGGGGTCTCATGGCAGGCCGGCCCAGCTTTGAACTCACAATGTAGCTGAGTGATCTTCAACTACTGATCATCTTGCCTCCAGCTCCTGAGTGTTTGGATTGCAGACATGAGCCACCAGGTGTGGTTTATTCTGTTCTGGGGATCGAACTAAGCATTTGTGAATGCCATTTAAAAAATTATAGCTTTTCTGATAAGTTTATTGGCAACACGCTCAATGGCCCTACAAAGTGGTCAATGAAGATGAACACGGAGAAAGCATCTGTTGTGGTTAAGGTTAATCGTACCCAGCACCTATAAACTCTGTCCAATGGAGTCTTCAGCTCCTCAGCTGGGGTGATGGCTGTCTTGCAAGCACAAGGATGGAAGTTTGTTCCCAAGAACCCATGCAAAAAAGCTGGATGTAGTCTGGCGGTGGTGGCGCACGCTGAGTTCAATTCCCAGCATCCATGTAGCAGGTGAAAACCGACAACTGTCTATAACTCCAAGATCTGATGCCCCCACACAGACATGTATGCAAGTGCAACACCAATGCACATAAATAAAAAGGGTTAGCAAATGCCATTAATCATCTATCTCTCTAGTCCCCACTTAGTTTCCTGAGACAGTTTCTCATTGGCTGGAGCTCCCTAACATGCCCGTCTCTACCTCCCCAGCCCTGGGGTCACTGACACGACCACCACATCCAGCTTTTTTGGGGAGGGCAGGGTGGTGAGACAGGGTTTCTCTGTTGCTTTTAAGCCTGGCCTGGAACTCACTCTGTAGACCAGGCTGGCCTGGAACTCACAGAGATCCACCTGCCTCTGCCTCCTGAGTGCTGGGATTAAAGGTGTGCACCACCACCCAGCTTCCATTTGCTGTTCTTAGAGAGGATCTGGGTTCAGTTTAGAGTATTTACACCAGGTGTCTGACAACATCCTGTAACTCCTGTCCTACGGGGTCTGATGCCCTCTTCTGGCCCCCTCACCAAATACCAGGTATGGTCACAGTGCACAAACTACAGACACTCACAAATAATTTACAAAAAACCAAAACCAGTAGCGAGGTGGTGGCACAGGAGGCAGAGGAAGGTGGATCTCTGTTATTTAAGGCCAGCCTGGTCTACAGAGTGAGTTCCAGGACAGCCAGGGCTGTTACACAGGGAGAAACCTTTTCTTGAAAACAAACAAACAAACAAAAAACCAAAAAAAAAAAAAACAAAAACAAAATCAAAACCAAACCAAAACCAAACAAAAGCGAGGCTGGGAGTGGCCAGGATTACCGGTTTGGGCTGCTACTCTTAGGTTCACTTTTGTTTGCTTTCTCAGTTTCATTCCCACCCGACTGCTTCCATTCCCGCCTACTGACTGTCATTTGGGGGCTACTGGGGACGGGCCTTGTGCATGTCAGGCAAGGAAGACAAAGACCAGCCTAGGAAAGTCTCCCCTTGTAGAGAATGCCTGTTGGGATGAGTCACAGGCTGAGGTGTTTGCCTAGTATGCATAGGCCCTGGGTTTGATTATCCTGCCAAAGCCAAAAGCAGACTCCTTAAGCTTGAGAGTGACTTGAAAGGACCAGGAATTCAAGGGCAGCTTCAACTACAGGGAGGTAGGTTTGAGGCTAGCGAACAAAGCAAATGTAGCACATTTGGGGATTTTTATTTTTTCCATGTTTACACAAGAAAATACTTCATGTACCCATGTAGTAAGACAGGTGAACAAGTGGGGAATGTATCCAGTGCAAACAGAGACTCACACCTGTGCTCTCACACCTGCGCACACAGCACCACCATGCGCTCGTCAGTCTCCTGAACGAGGTTCTATGCCGCTGTCAGTTCCACGCCCAGGCTGCTCTGGGGCAGCAGAGGTTTCAGCTGCCTCAGTAAGGGATGTCGTTCTGGTAGTACTGGATCATGTCATAGGTTCGGCTCCTGGAAGTAGAAGAGTGAGGAGCCTCATCTTTCAGAGCCCTTCCCACTTGCTTGCCCTTGGCAAAGCTCAGGAATGGTGGGTGACTTGCCTGTTGCTGAGGAAACAGCTTTGGATAACCTTCATGATAAAATTCGCTGCCTCTCGCTCTGTCATGTTAGGGCTGAACCTGTGTCTGGGGAGAGATGAAAGGATGCATTTGTGGGAATCTGTTGAGGTCCCTTCTCCTAGTGTGACCTAGTGTGGTCCCGGACCCTTTCCAGCAACTGTTAGGCCACTTGAACTCAAGGCCATCTTGCTATCCAGGAAGCCTGTCTGCTCTGGGGTTCCCAGGTAGAGCCCCAGCAGAGTGTCAGCCCTTCCCCAAGGCACCTACTTCAAAAGCTTGATTGTCTGTCCTCGGAAACAGGGCAGGCCTGTGTCCAACATGAGTGTAACTAGGGAGACAACTGCATCCATGTAGGGCCTGTGGAGACAGCAAGGGTAGGAAACAAAGCCAGCCTGAGCAGGGACCTGGCTACCAGTCCTGTGAGCCACCTCTACTTCCCACCCATTTGGCTTGCCTCCCTCAGCCATGCTCACGCAGCTCTGTATGGCTGAGTGTCCTTCCCTATCCCCAGCATGCCAGGCTTCCAGCTGTGGTTTCAAAGATGCTCTGTTGGACGTTAACCACAGTAGCATGTGGGATGTGGCAAAGTGATACTCCATGTGACATCTGGTTGATGTCAGTCTCTGTCATGTAGCTTTGGAGGTGCTGGGGCCACGGTAAAAGGGTGGCCAGGAAGTCCAGAGGGGGAGCCCAAGGCTGAAGGGTACTGGCAGATGAGGTCAGCTGTGGGAGACTGCAGGATGGGGTGGGTGGTTCAGAATTGGAAGCTGCTCACAAAGGTAGACTAGGTGATTAGAAGGCAAGGCCCTTCACTTCTTAAAGATTTATGGCCGGGTGGTGGTGGAGCACACCTTTAGTCCCAGCACTTGGGGGGCAGAGACAGGCAGATTTCTGTGAGTTCGAGGCCAGCCTGGTCTACAGAGTGAGTTCCAGGACAGCTAGAGCTACATAGTGAGACCTTATCTTGAAACAAAAAATTGTCTATGTGTGCGCACGTGTTTGAGCGTATGCATGTATGTGTGGGCAGTGGATGGCGGAACTGGAGTAACAGGTGTCTGACTGTAATCAGCCACCTGATGTGAGTGCTGAGCTGCCCTTCCAGTGCTACTGAGCCTGGCTTCCTCTTTCCCACCTTCACATCCCTTCCACGTGGCCCATGGGCTCACCGCACAGCCAGATAACCCCGGACACACATCTCCATGAACCACTTGAAGGGCGTGGCTTCCATCTTGCCCCCCATAATCATCACCATCTCATCTGTCAGCTTGATGTCTGGCTCCCAGCCAAGGTTGCCACCCGGTGAGCTTTCGAACATGAAGCCAAAGTCTGCAAAATCCCAAAAAGCTGCCTGTAACTGGGGCAGGAGTGAGGTCAGGGTGCTTTATTTCTAGCAGAGAAGGCCTTAGCTACAGGGGCCTGAGTGGGGGAGGAGGAGCTCGTGCCAGGCTAGAGCAGAGGCACTCCACCAGCTTCCCGTCTACCCTGAGTGTGGGCTGCCATTCTCGTTCCCAGCCCCCTAGAGCCTGGCTGACCGATGTGGATGATGTGGCCCTTCTTGTCCAGCATGATGTTGCCATTGTGCCTGTCCTTGATCTGCAGCAGGAACAGCAGGAGGCTGTAGGCGGCCATGCTTCGGATAAAGTTGTAGCGTGCCTGTGTGGAGAGGGCTGTGGTCTCACCCTGGCTCTGTGTGACTAAGGCAGAGCTCACAGCAGTGAGTGCAGCTGTGTGGAATGCAGACAGCGGCACTTTCTGCAACCAAGGTTCTAGGCCAAGAGAAAGCTATGGGGACTGCTTTAGCTGTTAATAGAGGCAGACAGGAGGAGGTGAGCTGAGGCTGTGGGGCTAGCTACCTGCTGGAAGGCCAGGGTAGACTCATCCCCATACTGGCGTGTGAAGTAGTCATACATGCCGAAGTCAGTTTGGCGGCCCAGCTGGTCTCGGGAGGTACAGTCCGGTATGCACTCAATCACCCCGCACTAGGAAGGGAGGGAGAAGGGACAGTCAGGTGGGAGCAGTGATGTGCTGACCCCTTTGCCTACCACACTCCAGGGACTCACCCCAGGGGCGGTAGCCACCACCCGGTAGGGAAAAACAAAGAGGTCCAGGCCGACCAGCTGGAAGATGTTCTTGAAGAGGTCGATGATCTGCAGGGCTAACATGTCCTGGAAGGCACAGGATACAGTCAGGGTCCTTTCTTCAGCCCTGGGACCACTCGGAAACTAGTGGCCCTCAAGGCTCACAGAGTAGGGAAGGGGGCAGGCTGTGGCCAAATGAGAGCCTAGAGGTCTGGCCTCACTGTCCATCCAGGCTGGGCTGTCACAAGATTGCCCCGAGGATGTGGGAGTGAGGCCGTCCCTGATGGTGCAGGGTGGGGGTGGGAGCAGGGGTTTCTGGGTTTGTTCTGTTGCCTCCAGAGCACCTGAATTATAAAGTGCAGGAAAGGGTCACGTGTCACAACGGAAGGGGCTCTTCTTTAGTGTCACTAGAAGATAGTGCCTTGCCCTGCCAGCATAAATAAGGCCAGCTCTGTCACCTGTCGGCAGTCATCCCCCACTTTGAAGATGGCTGCTTGCCAACAGATCTTCTTGCCATCAGCCTCCTGCCCGCGGCACTCATCCTCAGCATCTGAGCGGCACTGCAGACCTGGGGTAGGGGAGGGGTGCTCTGTCAGCCTGAGGGTACGAGGAGGCCGCCTAGGTTGAGAATCACTTTGGCAGAGCACTAAGGGGTCCCAAGAAACACCGTGGGTTATCATGTGGGATCACAGGACCGGGAGTTTTCATAAGAACACACAAGTTTACAAGGAACTGAAACAGAGCCCCCTGGGGTCCAAGCTGAGGACTCAGGGCCAAAACACAGCCAGGCCACTGAAGACATTTCCACACTGGCCTGTGTCCCACAACTGTGTTCTTTTTTGGAATTAAGGTATTTGAAGATGCCAGTCATAGTAGATGACAAGTGTCCTTTTAAGAGAGACTTGTAAGGTCACACAAGTCAGGCACAGATGCAGTGATGTTAAGCAGCATCACCTACATGGATTGCTACAACCGCAGGAGGGAGAGCCGGAGAACACCCAGCCCAGAATTTAGATTCCTGCTTGGCCACAGCCTGACCCTTCCCTCACTGAGCACACTGGCCTACGTACTGACGTCAGCCTCCAGATCTGTGAGGCTGCACACCTCTCTGGGTGTCACTTAGACTGTTCTCCTCTCTATAGAGCCTGAAGCAACCAGTGTGCCCACAAAGGCTCAGTAAGTTGGCTCCAGTGATGGGGCGGGTAGATTCCAGGGTAAGCAAGTGTTGCAGCAGAGCACCCTGCCATTTCCAGAGGAAGGGTGAGTCTGCAGGTAGACTCATGGCAGACATCTTTGATAGGATGCTTGTAACACAGCAGCACGGGTGAGGAAAGGCACCTGGACGCGAGGGGTCTCTTACTGACCTTCTTTTTCAAGCTCGCTCACTCCACAGCGCTTCACCTTAAACTTGGCCAGATACGGCGCCTTTGCAGCACTGAGAGAGGAATGGAGCACATGAGCACAGTGGAGACTCCTAGTGTGGGACAGAGTGGGGACAGGCACTCACCTCTGCATTGGCGTTCCTGACTTGTAGTCAATGTCTAGCACAATTGCTTCAGGGTTGCTGGGCAGGTAGCAGCCTGGGCAGGCACAGAAGGAGATACAGGGAGCCACGTGTCACTACAGGGAGCCACAGCCAGTCCCCAGACCAGGCTTCACATGCAGAGCAGCCGGACGAGGATCCCTGACTGTGAGTCTGCCCTTCCTGACTCAGACCCTTGGGGATCCATCCAGGCAAGCCTCCTAGGAGATGCTTTTCCAGAATGTTCTGGACTTTGGCTCTGTGGCAACTACACTGCTGCTGTCTGGGAAAGTCTTGGGTTTGCTTCACTCTCAATGGAGACTCCCACCCTGGCTGCACTGGCCTGGCATGCTCTTACACATTCCTCCATCTCTGTGTTCTGTGAACGGTCAGGTAATCCCGTTTCTCAGTGTGGTGGTTTGAATAGGTATGGCTCCCACAGACCCATGTGTTTGAATGCTTGCTCATAGGGAGTGGCACTAATAGTAGGTGTGGCCTTGTTGGAGGAAGTGTGTCACTGTGGGGTGGCCTTTGAGGTCTCAGAAGCTCAAGTCAGGCCTTATGGCTCACAGTTCTCTTCCTGCTGCCTGTGGATCAAGAATTTTCTGCTACTTCTCTAGCACCATGTCTGCTTGCACGCTGCCATGCTTCCCTTTGCAGGACAATGGGCTAAACCTCCAAACTTTAAGCCAGCCCCAACTAAATGGTTTTTTTTGTAAGAGTTGCTGTGGTTATGGTGTCTCTTCACAGCAACAGAAAACTAAGACACTCAGCAAATACGTCCAATAAGCAGAGAAGAGGAAGTTCATCTCTGGGGTGTCAGGTGCTGGAGGCCCCAAGTGTGTGATGCGGCTAACCAGGCCCTGTTTCCACATCAGTCCCACCCAGGGAGGGCAGCAGCTCCCTCAGGCCTCACTGGCCCTGAGGTTGCCGGCTTACCAGGCTGCACCTTCACTTCAGACAGAGCTGACAGACAAGCCTTCTTTCTTTCGTCGCCTTTAGGGTAGGGCCTAAGAAACAAGACAGAAATGCTCTGGACATGGTGGCACATAGCTCAGATGGGGGGACCAGTGAACCAGGAGCTGTAAGGCATCCTCTGCTATCTAGTGAGTCTGAGGCCAGCTTGGGTTACACCGAACTGTCTGAACAAACAAGCAGAAGGCTCTGCTCTAGCCGCAGACACTGGCCTCCAGGGACAGAGAGCTCACCTGACCCTACCAGGCTCAGGTTGTCAGGAAACCATCCATAGCAACTCCTGCCCTGCGTTCCTCAGAGAAGCCAGATGGAGCCACGGGGTGGCAGGGTCCCAAGTGGAGCTGTTTTTGGCAGCTCTGCCCTCACTTTTTTTTTTCTTCTTTTTTTTTTTTTTGAGACAGGGTTTCTCTGTAGCTTTGGAGCCTGTCCTGTAGACCGGGCTGGGCTTGAACTCACTGAGATCTGCCTGTCTCTGCCTCCCGAGTGCTGGGATTAAAGGCGCGCGCCACCACCGTCCGGCTTGCCCTCACATTTTATGGTGCGTGTGCTGCTGTTGCAGTACTGAGAGAACAGGTGACTGCGGTGCCCCACCCAGTTCTGGGCTGAAATGCCTTTGCTTTTTTTTTTTTTTTTTTCTTTCTTTTTGGCTTTTCGAGACTGGATTTAGCTGTAGCTTTAGAGCTTATCGTTGAACTTGCTCTGTAGACCAGGCTGGCCCCAAACTCACAAAGATCCGCCTGTCTCTGCCTCTGGAGTGCTAGGATTAGAGGCGTGTGCCACCACCACCTGGCCCTGAAGTGTCATTTCTGTAAGTTACTGTATGACCTTTGCTGATGAGCCCTGTGACCTGGCTCAGCTAAGGTGAGGCTGAGGGTAACTGCAACTTTGTTGTGTCATGATGCCCTGGAAATGCACCTTCCTGCTGAGCTGAATCTGGGAGTGTTCTCCAAAGGCTCATGTGCTAAGGACAGGGGTTCACCTTTAACTCCCCAGTGAGTTCTAGCACCCAGGAGGCAGAGGCAGGTGGATAACTGAATTTGAGGCCAGCCTGGTCTACATGCTGAGTTCCAGAAAAGTCAGGACTATATGGAGAAACCCTGTCTCAACTCTTGCCCACCCCAAAATTCTCCAATGAGGAGTTTTAGGTCTCTGGGGCCATAGCCTTGCGGGGGGTTATGGAGCATCGTTGTCTTTCTCTGCTACAGTTGTTACATGTGCTGAGCACACGATCACTAAGAAGACACCCATATTGTCCCCCACCTCCCCTTTTGTATGTGTTTTGTTTTTGAGAGGGTCTCTCTATGTTGCTCTGGCTGTCTGGGAAATCACCTTGTAGGCCAGGTTGGCCCCAAACTCACAGAGGTCAACCTGCCTCTGTTTCCCAGGTACTGGGATTAAAAGTGTGTGCCACCACGCCCGGCTCCACTGTTCTCTTAAGCTGATTGTCTCAGGTGTTGTAGTGACATACTTCCCTACCCTTTTGTGTGTGGTCAGGGCCCCTGGGAACACGGTGAGGACACTTGGTGAACACAGCAGGAACAGCCTGCACACACACAGAGGGCACGTTAGCAAGTGGAAGAAGCTGGGAAGAGCTGCGCCCAATGCTCTTTTCCCTAGGTGACTGACCTTGGGCAAATGTCAAATGCCAATGATGCTCTGCCTTGCCCCATGCTAGTAGGCAACAACCCTGAAAGCCACAAGAGTTCAGAGCTCAGGCTAAGAGAGGTGAGTAGGTGGGATGAAGACAAGACATCTCAGAAAACTGTCTCTCAGTGAGCCACTTACTTGATGATGGCTGACACATTTGTGATCTTGTTAAAGAAATCAAATTCACGTTGATAGAAATCTTTGGCTGGGCCTGATAGGGACCCTGTGATCTCTTCTACTAACTCCTCCAGAAGGTCACCAATGTCAGCTGAGGAGACAAAGATGGTGAGTTTTATGGCTGCCACAGAGATCCTGAAAAGAAAACCCTTAGCCAGATGGTGACGCATGCCTTTAACCCCAGCACTCAGGTGGATCTCTGAACTGGAGGCCAGCCTGCTCTACAAAGTGAGTTCCAAGACAGAGGAACCCTGTCTTGAAAAACCAAACCAACCAAACAACCAACCAACCAAACAAAGGCCCTTAAATATTAAAGATGTTTGCTAGACAGTCAGCTGGAGCCCTCCCAGCACCCTGCCTGCATGTGCAATGGACTCTAGACCTGATAAAGGCCACAACATGCCACCATTTCCCCCTCATTGTTGACACTGGTCCTGATGGTGGGTAAAATTGCTAGCCCTAAACAAAGCTCAAGGCAGGGCCTAAATGACCAGTTACCTGACAAAGCCCCAGGTAAAGCCATACCAATTGTTTGTTTTGAAATAGGGTTGAAAGTAGCCCAGGTTGGCCTTGAACTTGTGACCCCTGTGCCTCTACTTCTCAAGTGCTATGTTTACAGATGTGTAACTCTCCTCCTAACTCACTTGGTGCTGGGGACTTAACTCTGGACTTTATGCATGTGTAAAACTCTAGGACAACTCTGAAGCCATTTCTGACAACTCTGAGGCCATTTCTGAGGCCTCTCGGCCTTAGCGCTTTCCCTCTCCCCTGGGAACCAAGGACCTAACAACTACACATGCACGTATTGAAATGTTGGGAAGTTTTCATTTCCCTGTTTCCTTATGCATGTTCCCAAATAGAGATCAGTTATTAAAATTGGGACAAGATAACCCTCAGATGTTGACTCAGTTCCTGATGTATTGACTCAGTCCCTGAAATAAGGTCACAATGACCCACAGATGTTCCCCCTTACCCTGCCTGATCTGCAACCATTCTCCCGCCCTGGCTCAGTCCAGTAGCCTTTTGTATAAACCAATCATAATAATTAAAAAACAACCCCCAGGTCCCCCCCCATTTCCCCTTCTATTTCTATAAAAATAGCCTGTGAAAACTATTCGAGGTCCTTCACCTTTTGAGGTAGATGGACCCTGTTGCTACAGAATAAAAATCCTCATGCTTTTACATCAACTGCAGTGTGAGAGTGGTCTCTTGGGGCGACTCCTCCTCGGTGATTGGACTTCAGGGTCCAACACATGCATAACATCTGGTTCCAGTTATTGGCTTTGTTCTTTTTTTTTTTTAAGATTTATTTATTTATTGTGTATATAACATTCTACCTCCATGTATGCCCACACGCCAGAAGAGGGCACCAGATTTCATCACAGATGGTTGTGAGCCACCATGTGGTTGCTGGGAATCGAACTCAGGACCTCTGGAAGAGCAGCCAGTGCTCTTAACCACTGAGCCATCTCTCCAGCCCCCAGTTATTGGCTTTGCTATATTCTACTTTTTTTTTAAAATTTTATTTATTTATTATGTATACAGCTCTCTGCCTGCATGTATCCCTGCACCAAACCTCATTGCAGATGGTTGTGAGCCACCATGTGGTTGCTGGGAATTGAACTCAGGACCTTTGGAAGAGCAGGCAGAGCTCTTAACCACTGAGCCATCTCTCCCACCCTACTTTTTTTTTTTTTTAAATATTTCTTATGGTTTATTTAACTTTATTTTATGTGCATTGATGTGAAGGTGTCAGATCCCCTGGAACTGGATTTTCAGACAGTTGTGAGCTGCCATGTGGGTGCTGGGAATTGAACCCGGGTCCTCTGGAAGAGCAGTCAGTGCTCTTAACCGCTGAGCCATCTCTCCAGCCCACCTACTTTTTTTTTTCTGAGACAGAGTTTCTCTGTAGCTTTGGAGCCTGTCCTGGAACTAGCTCTTGTAGACTAGGCTGGCCTCGAACTCACAGAGATCCGCTTGCCTCTGCCTCCAGAGTGCTGGGATTAAAGGCTTAGGCCACCACCGCCCGGCTATACTCTACTTTTAAAACATGTCTTTTCAGTATTATGTGTGAGCAAACAGAATGTGCACGCAAGGCCACTAACACCCACGAAGACCCCATGGATCTGAGGAGCACCTGGCTGTCTATGAGATGTTCCTTTGTATGTGGGTTATACATGTGTGCACATGGAGGCCAGAGGTCAACCTTAGCCTTGTCTGTTTAGGTTTCTGAGAGTCTCTCACTTATGGTTTGGTGAAGAATCTGGGCTGTCTGGTTAGCAGCCTCAAGGACCTGTCTGTCTCAGTATTTCCAGCTCAGGGAATGCAGATCTCTGTGTCAATCCTGGTGTTCATTTTGCATATAGGGGTGCACAAGGCCATGGTACTTGTGTGGAGGTCAGAGAACAGTTTGCAGGAGCTGGCTTTCTCTTTCAATCTAATTTAGGTCAGGTTTAATGACTTTACCCACTGAGTTGTCTGGATGGATTGGTTATTTATTGATATACTTGAGATAGGATCTTAGGGTGACCTTGAACTCTTGATCTTCTAGCTCTGGAGTGAGAATGCTGTGATTACAGATGTGTGCCACCATGTTTGGTTCATGGCTTTCTATATTACTTTTTAAATTTATATTTTTCTTTCCTTTAAGAAGCAGCAATAGCCAGGCAGTGGTGGTGCACGCCTTTAATCCCAGCACTTGGGAGGCAGAGGCAGGCAGATCTCTGTGAGTTTGAGGCCAGCCTGGACTACAAGAGCTAGTTCCAGGACAGCCAGGGTTGTTACACAGAGAAACCCTGTCTTGAAAAAAACAAAACAAAACAGAAAAACAAAACAAAACCCAGCAACAACTATGGTTTCCTGGAGCCCAGACAAGACTACCTGCAGCACAGGGTGAACAGCTTTGAGACTCCTGCTCTTCCGCTTTCTCCTCCCACCACACCTGGCCTTTTGGAGCCAGGGTCTCAGGTGTCCCAAGTTGACCTTGAAGCTCTGGTCTTTCAGTTTTTAACTCTTAACTGCAAGATTACAGGTGTGCACCACCATGTCTGGTTTAGGTGGTGTTGGGTACTGAAAGCCAAGGCTCTGTGCGTATTAGGCGAACATTCTACATACATACCTCCTTAAAAGGCAGGGTTTCATGTAGATGAGGCTAGCCTGAACTACTGATCTTCCTGCTTCTACCTTTCAAATATTGACATTATAGGCATGTGTCAGCCCCCTCCCCCACAGGGTTTCTCTGTAGCTTTGGAGCCTGTCCTGGAACTAGCTCTTGTAGACCAGGCTGGCCTCAAACTCACAGAGATCTGCCTGCTTCTGCCTCCCGAGTGCTGGGATTAAAGGCATGCGCCATCACCGCCTGGCTGAGATTTTATTTTTTTCTTTTTATTTTAAAGACGGGTTTGCTACACAGTCCTGGCAGGCTGGGAACTCACTGAGGTCAGTCTGCCTCTGGCTTCTGAATGCTGGTTCTAAAGGCATGCACCACCACACCCAGTTTGCTTTTTTTTTTCTTTTTTCCCTGAGACAAGCCTCTCAGAGGAAGGCCCTGAGTTCAAGGCCACCCTGGTGAAGAAAGCAAATTCTAAAACAGCCCACCTAGAAGCCTTGTTGAGGAGGGCGGTGTCATTCTCACATAGTTAAGGCTCTCCTCAAACTTGCCTTAGCCTCCTAAGTATTGGGATTAAAGGACTGTGCCGTTAGGCCTGGCTAGAGCAATGGGAATTAAAACCAACATATAGTCCTATACTGAACTTGAGTTGAAAGAGGCTAGTCCAGTCTCAAAATGGGTGTAAAATGTTGTTGAGTCACCTCTAGCCTGGCTCTGGCCACTAGGAAGGAGGGAGGCAAGCCATGCTCCAAAGGAATCAGAGCAGTTGAGGAAGCTGTTACTGATGGCCTGTACTTTGAAACCACAGATGACAGTTTAAGAGACCATTCTGAGAAATGAGGAACACTTACAGACTGTGTGGTAATGAGAGACCCCAACAAAACATCAAAGCTTTGGTGCAGAGACTTGATGTGGCGATGTGTGCTCAGCCACAAGAGGTCGTTGGGTGTGTGGTGAAGCCCAGGAGAGCTGTTTCTAGAGAGGATTCTGGAAAGCCTGGCGCTCACTCACCAGTGAAGAAAGTGCTGGTTGGTGGCATTAAAGGAGATACAGAAGGATGTAATCTGAGAGGCTACTTTGACAAGTATGGTGCCTTTAATGCCAGCACTCAAGCAGGCAGATCTCTGAGTTCAAGGCCAGCCTGGTCTACAGAGTGAGTTCCAGGACAGCCAGGGCTACACAGAGAGACCTTGTCTTGAAAAACAAACAAACAAAGGGAAAGTACGGCAAGATGAAAACCATAGAAGTTATGAAGACAGGCAGAGAGAAAAAAGAGGGTTTGGCTTTGTAACTTTTGATGATCACAGTACAGTTGATGAAACTGTTCGGAGTACTTTACTATTAATGAGCCTAATTGTAAGTGAAAAAAGGCCCTTTTTAAAAAAGAGATGCCATCACGGGACCACAGAGTGGTTGTTGAGTAGATCTGGTCATTTTATGTGTCATGGAGGGACTTTGGTTGTGGTGGAAACTTTGGTGGAAGAGGAGGCTATGGTGGTGTTCTGGTTATGGTAGCAGAGGAGGTCATGGTGGTAGTGGACCAGGATATAGAAACCAAGGTGATGGAGAAGGAGATGATGGTTACTGTCAATAAAGGAGGACATTTTGAATAAAGTGGTGGTTGCACACGCCTTTAATCCCAGCACTCAGGAGGCAGAGGCAGGCGGATCTCTATGAGTTCGAGGCCAACCAGGTCTACAAGAGCTAGTTCCAGGACAGGCTCTAAAGTGACAGAGAGACCTACCTTGTCTTGACAAAACAAACAAACAAAAAGGAGGAAATTTTGGTGGAAGTAGCTGTAGTGGTGATAGTTAACCATGCTGATTTTGGAAATCACATTATGGTCCAATGAAAGGGGACAGTGCTGGCTGACGATGCTCGGGTTCCTATGGTGGTGCTCACGGGTCCTTTGCTGTGAGTGGTGGATACAGACACATACAGAAGGTTTAGTTTTCAAACAGGGTCTGTGTGAGCCTTAGCTGGCCTGAACTTGCGTCTTAGACCAGGCTGGCCTCGAACTCACTGAGATTCACCTGCCTCTGCCTCCTGAGTGTCATGATTTAAGGCGTGCACCACCATGTCCAGCTCTTTATTTATTTTTGTGTGTGGAGATACACACCGTGGCACACATGTGGAAGCCAAAGAACAACTTGGGAGAGTCTCTTCTCTCCTCCCACCATGTGTGTTCCAGGTGTTAAGCTCATTTTCAGGTTTAATGACAAGTGCTTTTATCTGCTTAGCCAGGTGAGAACAGAGGCAGGAGAGTCAGAGTAAGTTCTGGGCTACACAGCAAGCCCTGTCATAAATAAGCAAGTGAGCAAGCATACCAAAGAGCAAAGTGTGAGACTTTACAGGTTATTGTTTGAGAACTGTTGCTCCTGAGTTGGCCACCCCTTATTCAGTCACAGGCTGTGCTAGGCACAGACTCTGACAGGACAGGTAGCTGGCCAGCAGGGAGTTCTCATACACCCCAGGATCTGCAAATGTCTTCTTATACCAAAGGATCAATGAAGGAAGTCCAGATGCTCTTTATGTTAAGGGGTGAGGACAGGACACGGGGTAGTCTCGAGGCTGGGGTAGCACACACACAGAGGACCTCTGTGAAAGTAGACGCCCTATGCAACCTCTAAAGGAGATGATGACGGGGAGAGGCCTGAGAGGCCAAGGTACTCACGGTCTTTCTGGTGCCCTTCTTCATCGAGGTAGATGTTAGTTTTCATATTCCAGATGAACTGGTGTGCCAGAAGCTGGGATTTGGCTGCTGCCCAGAGAATGTACTCGCGCACATAGCCCATCTGTAGGAGGAAAGGCCACAATCAGCCTTTATTCCTGGAGGAAACTCTTCCTAACCTCGTGCAAGAGGGAACTCCCACCATGGCTGTGTGCTTCCCAGCTGTGTGATGGACCCATTAGGGTTAGCCGAGGGGCCAGTCCAGTAGCCAAAGGCTGGCCACTCATGGGCTAGGCTTAAGGTATGAAGTGTACAGTACAGGCCTGGGTCTCCTGTGTGGCCCCCCCCTTGGTATTTAAGAACCATGACTCTCAATTTCAACAGCTGTCAAATACAAAAAACACGAAGGCTAGGTATCAGAAACTCACTTATAAGGTTGTACAGACCACCATTCCACAGTGGCAGGATCCAGAGAGCTCTGGTGTGCATAGAGCAGCATGCAGCCAACACACTGATGGCTGCCTCTTACGGACCCCTCTCTTTTTCCATTGCATTGTTCCCTACCATTATCTGGTAGCTCCAGGGTGGAGGTACCGCAGACCCACCGAGGGAGAAGGCTGGGAAGAGACCTGCTGGCACCTCAATGCTAGAGTGCTAGCCTCCAGGTTTAGTTTAGTTTTTGGTTAAAACAATTATGTGTATGGGTGTTTTGCCTACACATATGTCTGTGCATCATGTGTGTGTCTGGTGTCCACGAAGGTCAGAAGAGGGAGTTGGATGCCCTGGAGCTGGAGTTACATATGGATAGTTGCTAGCTCTCATGTGGGTGGTGGAAACTGAACCTGGTTCTCTGCAAGGGCAACTTAACCACTGAGCCAGCTCTACAGATCCAGGATTTATTTATTTATCTATTTTTTGGTATTACTGAGATATAACCTCTCTATGTAGTCCTGGTTCCTGGAACTTGCTATGTAGACCAGGCTGGCCTCGAACTCAAACTCCACCTGCCTCTGCCTCCCAAGTGCTGGGATTAAAGGTGTGCGCCAACACAGCCGGTAAAATGCACTTGGCTTTTTTTTTTCCTTCCATTTCATTTATTAATTTGTGTTTGTGTGAGTGCATGAATGCTACAGTGTGCATGTGATGGTCAGAGGACAGCTCTACAGTTGTCCCCTCTTCCCACCATGGGATCAGTGATTGGGCTCTGTGGTCAAGTTCCTATGACAAGCACTTTTATCCTGGGTACTTGTAAATGTCTTGTTTAAGTCACCTGGTTGTTGCCACTTTCTGTGCAGTGTGATTAGAACATATCTTTTATCAGCTCACCTAAGCCTCACCACTTTCCTAGGACAACAGCCAGACTCAGGGAGGTCATGTGATTTGCTGAACCCTAACCCAACAAAGGCTGCTCACCCATAGGAAAAAGTTAGACAATGTACCAGAGCCCACCCTCTATGCAGAGCATGAGTGGCCTCAAGATGGGGCAGTAAGAATAAGGGTTCTGGGGCTGGAGAGATGGCTTGGTGGTCAAGAGCACTGGCTGTTCTTCCAGAGGACCCGAGTTCAATTCCCAGCACCCACATGGCAGCTCACAACTGTCTGTAACCCCAGACATAAAATAAAGTTAAGTAAATTATTAAAAAAAAAAAAAGAATAAGGGCTCTGTTGTAACTGCACAGTCCTGTTCCTGAGGGAGCCCAGAGGGAGCCTGTTTGAGCTGGAACTAGGGACTGAGGGCAGCAATACATATAGCTCTTGGAAGAAGTAGGAGCTGTGCCAGTACATACCTTGTCATATCTGAGGGCCTGCACAATCTGGGGGATGTAGAACAGAATGGCATCCTGTAGAAGGAAGAAGGACTGTGATTTCAGAGTTATAACAATTCAAACAGTAATGAGCATTGGACCTGCACATGGGATGCTGCCTCCTGCTGGAGAACTGGGGAAGGTGCAGAGGATAACAAGAAAAGTCCCCGAGGCTTTGTAACATACATTTGTAACATACAAATGTAACATACATTTGTAACATACAAAGTCCCTAAGACTTTGCTGTTTGGGTAAGAGACATGGGTACACTACTCACTTCTTACAGCAGGGACCAAACTCAAGTAAACTTTCTTTTTAACCAAAAGATCCAACTAATTTTTTTTTTTTTTTTTTGAGAAAGGGTTTCACTGTGTAGCCCTAGCTGGCCTAGAACTCAGAGATGCCTCTGCTTCCGTGGTGTTGATATTAAAGGTGTGTACCTCCAAAGTCAAAACTCATCTTCTGCAACAAATATGTCAGTAATACATAGTCTAGCTGTGCCCACGCAGTTGGGTGCATCCCAAGCTGAACTGTCTCATATCTACCCTCTTAACTACACTGGGACAGCCTCACCCTAGGCTAGCTCAGCAGGACTCTGGACTCACCGGAGGGAAGGACCGCAGGACTTTCACCCCATACTGTGCAGTGAGAGGGTGTGGTGGATACATGCTGGAGAAGTAGGAGAGGCCTGTGGGTGGATCCGTAGGTGCCCAGCATAAAACATGGCTGAGCTCTGGAGCATCGGCATCAATGGTGTGCCAGGTGACCAGGAACTAGGGAGAAAGTTGGGAGATAGGGTTGCAGTAGTCCTTTAGTTATGGGCTCTTCAAGAACGGCCACAGGCTGGGTGTGGTAGTGCATGTCTTTAATTCTAGCATGCAGGAGGCAGAGACAGGGCATACTCTGTGAGTTTGAGGCTAGCCTGCTCTACATGGCAAGCTCTAGGCCAAAAAAGAAAAGAAAAAGTGACAATAAAAAAAATTTTATGAGAAAATGGAAAATGCTTCTGACATGTTATGCAAAGTACCATAATTGTAATAAATCCAAGTTGAGGGGCTGGGAATGGGTAGTGTGTGTTCTAGGATAGTATGCACTGCATAGAACCAGCTGTGATTGTACACACTTGTAGTCTTGGCACATGGCAGGTGGAAAATGGAGGATTAGAAATTCAAGAACAACTTCAACTATATAGTGAATTTGAGGTTATATGAAAACCTGTCTATAATCAGAATTTAAGCAGACTAAATATTTTCCTATCATAAACTTAGTAATTATTACATACTAGAAGTAGAATATGCAAGGAGTTAAGAAACTTCTACCATTGAGGTTACCGGGTAACTTTTTGTTGTTGTTGTTGTTTTTTTGTTTTTTTGAGACAGGGTTTCTCTGTAGCTTTGGAGCCTGTGCTGGAACTAGCTCTTGTAGACCAGGCTGGCCTCGTACTGGGATTAAAGGCGTGCACCACCACCGCCCGGCCTACCCGGTAACTTTTTGTCTGGTGAGACAGATAGAATAATGAGATAATTTTGTTTTAGAGACAAGGTTTCTCTTTGTGGTCCAGTCTGGCCTCAAGATCAGAGATCCTCATGCCTCTGCCTCCCAAGTGCTGGGATTAAAGACATGTGCCACCACCACCTGGCCAAGGTTTTATTTATTATGAGTGTTTGCTTAAGAGTACGTCTGTGTATACTCTGTGTACATTGCCTACAGAGAATAGAACAGGGCTGGATCCCTGGAAGTGGAGTTGCAGACAGTTGTGAGCTGCCGTGTGAGTGCTGGGAACTGAACCTAGGCCATCTGTGCTCAACCACTGCCATCTCTCCAGCTCCACTTTCTATTTCTTTTCTTTGAGACACAGTTCCGCTCTGTAGACCAGGTGGGCTACCTGATCCTCCTGTTTCAGTCTCCCAAGGAGCTGGGATTACAGACCTGTACTGGTGACCAGGCCCAGAAGTGATGGTTAATGACAATTTCACTGGTTGGAGAAATGCCTAGATTAATAAAGTACACCTTTGAGTATGCCTGTGAGGTTGGTCCAAAGAGGACTGGGTCGTGAGGACTCTGACCTCATGAATAGATTGATTTTCTGCCCCCTCAAGACAGGGTTTTTCTGTGTAATGGCCCTGGCTATCCTGGAACTAGCTCTGTAGACCAGGCTGGCCTTGAACTCACAGAAATCCACCTGCTTCTGCCCCACAAGAGCTGGGATTAAAGATGTGCACTACCACCGCCAAACCTAGGTTAAATTTTTGATGGACTCATAATATGATGACATTATTTTGAGGTGGTGGAAAGTATGTGGGGCCTAGTGGAGGAAATCAGCCACTGGAGCCATGCGTTTGGATGCTGCACTTTGCCTGGATCCCTTCCTGTGTTCTCTTGCTCTTCCATCCATCTGCCAGGATGTGAATAGCCTTCTGCACATGGGCCTGCTGCTCAGCCATATGAGGCTGAGCTTCCTGAGACTGAGTCAAAGTAACTTTCCTCTCCTGATTGTTCTGTGAGGTCATAGTAATGAGAGTAACCAGGCTTCTCTGGAAGACATTCTAGATGTACTTTGAGCTGGTGTGTGGGGACTGTACTACCTTGATGGCTTCAGGGACATCACTAACAGCTCCTGGGTCCAACCGGACGAGACGGGTCACTTCATTTCCAATGGCTTCTGTATTCTTGAACCTACAATGTACAGAAGGTTTGGGTGCGGTAGCCACAACAGCAGGTACATTCTTCACTGCCACAGAAGAGCCAGAGGGGAACACTCAGCTGGAGGGATTTAGATCAACACTATATTACAGATATCTAAATGTATTACTTGTAGGCAAGTAATACATTACAAAGTCTGAAAAGGACCCTTTGAAAAATCACATCATTATAGCATTCACAAAGAGGTGACAGTATGAATGCCATGATTCGAGGCAACCCTGGTTACAGAGACA